>NW_021011536.1:1293645-1310555 GCF_003987935.1 Bombyx mandarina
GCACCTACCACCAGTAAAAAAAGAGACAACCATCATACGTCAATAGGTTGTTTGTCTCTTTCTAAAGTGAAGTCTAGTACGTACAGGCTGCGTGGGCGGCGGCTCGTCGTGCGGCGCGGGGGGCGCGGCGGGGGGCGCGGGGCCCGACAGCCCACTGATCTCCTCGTGCTCCAGGATCGCGGGCACTATCAGACGGTCCAGCTGCCTCTCCAGTAGATTGATCAGACCTGGGAGACAACAATGGAACTTTATCGTAAAACTCGTAACATAGGATGAAGGAAGTGTTTAGGACAATCATAAACATAACATTTTATAATAAATAATTGTATTTAGTGTGGCAAACCATTAACACGTTATAAAAAAGTCGTCGTGGCCTAAAGGATAAGACGTCCGGTGCATTCGTGTTCAGCGATGCACCGGTGTTCGAATCCCGCAGGCGGGTACCAATTGTTCTAATGAAATACGTACTCGAATTGTTCACGATTAACTTCCACGGTGAAGGAATAACATCGTGTAATAAAAATTAAACCCGCAAAATTATAATTTGCGTAATTGCTGGTTGGTAGGATCTCTTGTGAGTCCGCGCGGGTAGGTACCACCGCCCTGCCTATTTCTGCCGTAAAATAGTAATGCATTTCGATTTGAAGGGTGGGGCAGCCGTTGTAACTACACAGGTGAGTGGCGGCATTTACGTTGTAGATGTCTATGGACTCCGGTAAGCACTTATCACCAGGTGGGCTGTGAGCTCGACCACTCACCAAAGCAATAAAATAAAAGCGTCCTATTACTCTACTGCATAAACCGACGTACCCTGGTAGATCCAGATGGCTATATCGCTGAGCACCTGCCGGTACTCCGAGAGGTCGAAGATCCGGAGACACTGCTGGTTCTGGCGCGGAGTGTTCGCCGCCTGGTAGACCGCGTCCCCGCTGTACTGGCGCAGGTTGTTCAGGAGTCTGGAGTCGGACATCAGCTTGTTTAGATGAAATATTCAAACCTTGCAAAAACTTGCAGACCTGTTTTTGTGGTAAGTTGGGTTAATGAGTTCGCAATGATAAAGAGGCCATAGAGGTCACAACGTACATTTTATTTATTTATTGCTTTGATGGATGAACGAGCTCACAGCCCACCTGTGGGCTCCCACAGTGGTAGGACCTCTTGTGAGGTGATAGGACCTCTTGTGAGTCCACACGGGTAGGTACCACCGCCCCGCCTATTTCTGCCGTGAAGCAGTAATGCGTTTCGGTTTGAAGGGCGGGGCAGCCGTTGTAACTATACTTGAGACCTTAGAACTGATATCTCAGGGTGGGTGGCGCATTTACGTTGTAGATGTCTATGGGCTCCAGTAACCACTTAATATCAGGTGGGCTGTGAGCTCGTCCACCCACCTAAGCAATAAAAAAAAAACCTGTTGTTAGGTGGTTACCGGAACCCATAGACATCTACAACGTACATGCGCCACCCACCTTGAGATAAAGGTTCTAAGTTCTCAGTATAGTTACAACTATGCACCTTGGGACATGAGGTGGAAGATTCAACTGTATTTTTCAACTAAATTCACCTTTGGACCCAGATAATGTTCGTTTTGCGGCGGAACCAAGCTTACAGTACTCTATACTGTACGTCAAACACGAAAACCTATCGAATTCGTAATGTAAATGTATCGAGTTCTCGATACGAAAACGAATTAGATATTACACCAGTGTTTCTCAACGTGAGGCCCACGCCCCACAAGGGGGCAATTTGATAATTAAGGGGGGCATAATCATCATCAGCAGCTCATAATCGTCCACTGCTGGACATAGGCCTCTTCCAAATGACACCAATTAAGGGGGGCAATCGCACTAAATTAATATAGAAAATCAGTAATAAAATTATTTTGAATTTCAATTTCGTACATATTTTGGTTATATGTTTTGAAATATAACTTAGTGTGTTCTGCTAAAAAATTATATTACTGATTTCTTCCTAAAACCTATCATTTACGTTTCTTAAGTGAACTAATAAATTTTTTAATGTTAAAAATTTTGTAGTGGGGGCATAAAAATATTAGATATGTTATAGTGGGGCGTGGCACAAAAAAAGCGTTGGGAAACATTACATTAGACGGTAGTACTCTATAATCAGCCTTCAAGATTTACATTTCAATTACATTTCAAGTTTTGAAAACGTGACGATTCGTTTTTTTTTTTTTGACGACGTTGCTAACACTGACCGTGGCAAGAGCCGTGCTTTGCAGAGTCTACCACGGGATCGGAAACGCGACCCACTGAGAAGATCCGACGAGAAACTCGGTGGGCTGTGTCTGAGGGTTAATTTACTCGTCGAGCCCTTCGTCGCAAGCGACGGGTTCGACGAGAACGATGACCGGTGCTTGAGGTACCTCAAAGCACCGTTAGTGGCTCGGGGGACGATTCGATTGCAAAACGAAAGCAGTTAAGTAAATTCATTCGTGCTGCCGAAATTAGTTATTTTAACGGACGGTAGGGGTGCTGTTTTAATCCTATACATTTTTTCTCGATAACGGTTCGAATAGTTTTTTGATAGTCGTACACGCCCCTCTGTAGCTAGTCGAGTGCACTACGGGGGGCGAGTAGGGGGACGCCGGGGGGACACCGTGGGGGGCTCCGTGTACTAGCCTCAGCATGTTGGCGAGCCACAGCGCGTTGTACTCGATGCTGTCTGATCGCTTCTTCAGGGTCTTCTTGACGCCGTTCCGCACCGCCTTCATGAGCTGGTGCATCTTGGGCTCGTCGTCCACGTGGTCCGTGTGGCGCAGCATCATGAACAAAATGTAGGCGGGCAGGCCCGGCAGCAGCGTGGTCGCCACTTTCGGCTTCAAATCTGCGATATCGCATTACATAGGATCGATCAGCGAACATAGACGGAGTGTGTGAATGACGATTTGAAAGAGAGAGAGGAGTGAGTGTTGAGATGATAGCTGATAGAAGAGAAAGGAAGAGAAAAATTAGCTGTACCGACCCCACCTAGTGGGATAAGGTGGAGAAAAAGAAGAGAAGTAGTATTGCGTTTCGGTTTGAAGGGCGGGGCAGCCGTTGTAACTATATTTGAGACCTTAGAACTCATATCTCAAGGTGGGTGGCGCATTTATGTCGTACATGTCTATGAGCTCCAGTAACCAGTTAACACCAGGCTGTGAGCTCGTCCACCCATCTAAGCAATAAAAAGAAAAAAAAAGTGTACAAACAATGCTCATACCGGTTATAAGTTTCTTTATGATGGTGGGCTCGTCCTGTATCCTGTACTCGAACATGCCCAGGTACTCCCTCTCCTTCTTCCTGGTAACGGGCGCCATGTTCAGCGAGACCGAAGCGCTGGGCGCCGCCACCGGGTCTGCGGACCACATTGTTTATTCATACCTTGGGTGTATTTATTGTAATTTTTTTTTTGTTGTTATAGCCCGGAAGACGGATAACATACGGCCCACGTGATGTTGGTTGGTTACCGTGGCCCATGGTCGTCAGCAATACAAAGAGCAGAGCAAACCGCTGCCTGCGTTCTAATTTTAAACTGCGTTTAACTATGGTTTCGGGACATTTTGGCGGGAACGCGAGGAGTGAAGCTTTGTGATTTGTTTTATTTTGTCTATTTAGTGTTTGTTCAGGTTGAAATGTCTTAATAACGGTGTTTTATTAACTGTTTAATATCTGTGAAAGTGCACAGATGTAGGAAAATGAAACAAAGCCGCAGAACGTAACTTCTCGGGATCCTCCAAAAAGTCTCAGTAAATGACTACCATTTTACTGAGATTATATTTCATCACATATCATCTCATTTGTAAATTTAATTCGTTTTTAATCATTTTTGTTATATCGTGATTAGTTTCCTTCCATTTTTATTATTCATAAACTGTAAATAATTGCAACGGCGAATTATAAAAAATCGTATTACTTGACGCTGGCTAATGCACAAACCGTGCAGGAGCCAAAAAATAAAGAAGAAGAAGAACTAAGGTTTCAACTTTTCAACTTTTGGTTTCAACGTAAAATCAGGGTATATGTAAGGTAATATGAAGATTGTTACGCAGACATCGCTATGCCACCTTAAAGCACGAGGTTTGAGTCTGAGTCTGAACTATACTGAGACCTTAGAACTTATATCTCAAGGTGGGTGGCGCATTTACGTTGTGGATGTCTATGGGCTCCAGTAACCACTTAACACCAGGTGGGCTCTGAGCTCATCCACCCACCTAAGCAATAAAAAAAAAAAGTTGTGCAATATGACGCTTATCCCACCGCTTCAGACTAGAAAGTGGTAGTATCTACCCGGGAACTGATCACAACTAAAGTATTGTTAATGGTGGCAGGTTCCCCCAACCCCCCTGACGGATGCGTGTTCGACCCCTCTTACCGCTACCCTCGAGGATGTCGGTGACGTCATCAACGCCGACCTCCTTGAGTTTGTTGACGAGCATCCGTATCTGATTCTTGTAGCGGCGACAGCTCTCCGACAACTTGTCGACCCGCTCCTGCAATTATTTTATATATAGACCGTATATACAATAATTACGGTACATATTAGCTAAATCGTACAAGTAGTACCTAGATCTAAACTGGATTGCAATCTAAATAGTATGTGCACTCAGCAAAACCATATTAATGTGCATAGCTTTGGCTATTGAAAACACAATTGAAATTACAAATATTGATAACTAGCCATTGTTAAATAGGATATCCTTCACACATTTGACAAATCCCCTGAGTCTAGGGTTCAAAGATATCAAGGTTACCGTTACATTTAGCCAAATCATTATACTGCCTGACCATTCTTACCATAGGGTTATATTAATATGATATATTTATTTATATGTCCATAACGCAAAGAGGTTTACCAAATGCGAATTCCTGGCTCTGAAGTGGGTGTTGATAAAAATAGATAGAGAGAGATAGATAGATTGATAGATAGAGATAGTTGATAGAAATAGTAATGTTACGCCGGTAAGAGTAACGCCATCTGTCGTCGACTAGCAGAAACGAAAGTCAAAAGAACTAGTAAAATCTAGAACGTTCGAGAAGTGCAACGTCATCTATTATCAAATAGCGGAAACACATATCGAAACGACTCGACCTATCGGGAATGTTCTCGATAAGTGTAGAGTTATCGTATCGACTAATTGGATCTACTCGAAGCGAAACAGCAACCGGATCACCTGAAGCGAAGCGGAAGAAGTGAATTGAGAATTGTATAGTGCTCTGTAAGTCTTCTAAGTGTTAAATAGAGTTTTATTTTGTACTTCGGTGGAAGTTTATCCCGAGTTTAACCCCGGCGCGTAACAGTAATGATAATTTAAAAAAAAACGTCAGATTAAACAGTTTGTTATAATTATATTTCCGATTCGCGAATACGACAGTAAACACATTATTTACAGTAATTATAATTGTACAGTGTAGTCTATAATTACTAAAAAGTAAATAAATAGGTAAAAAATAGTAAATAGGCAAAGTGGAGGAGTTTAAGTTGGAAAGCCGACCATGATCCTAAGCCTTGAACACGCTAGGAAGAAGAGGAATAAATAAATTATAATAAATAAATGCAATGAATGGCAATCAATAAATGAATGAACGAAACAAATAATGAATGAGCGGATGAATAAATGATTAAATGAATAAATAAATAAATTGGTAATATTACGATGAATAGTTTTTATTTATCTTCAACTGCATCTCCTAACAATACCATAAACAAAGTTAATCGGCCTCCTCGCCCGTGTTGGGATTTTTCTACCTATGCTGATAGCCTTGAGAGGCTATTTCAGCTTCGCCTAACATGTAGGTGAGCTCACAGGGCTCAAACCGGAGTGTTGCTAACACTGGCCCTAGCAAGAGCAGTGCTTCGCAGAATCTACCACCGGATCGGAGACGAAATCAGTGGGATGTGTCTATGGACTAATTTACTCATCGAGCCCTTCGTCGCAAGCGACGGGTTTGACGAGGACGGTGACCGGTGCTTGTGGTACCTAAAAGTACCGTTAATGGATCGGGAGGATCCATATTGACGTGGAAAAAACAGTCGCAATTTGATAATTATTATATTGTGATTCGACTGACATAACGTTTAGGTAAGTTATTCTTATGCTTCGAACACTTGTCCAGTGCAGTGTGCTTAGTGCGAGTTTTTTAACGTTCTCGATAACGTAAAAGTTAACTCAAATTTGTATGGAGTTGGAACAGCGCCCCTAGCGGCAAACGTACGCAAACTTTTACGATATCGAAAACGTTAAATAGCTCGTACTAAGCACAGAAGGCGCTGCACTCTGGGATTTTTATGAGCGACTAGCTGACCCGGCAGACTTCGTAGTGCCTCAATCGATAAATAAAAGACCTAAGCTTTTGTATAAAATAAACTTAAAACAAACAAAAGGAATCCGTCCGACATCAAACAAAAAAAACAAAATTGTTATTTTTATTTAATTCCTAACATTTTCATATTTATCCACCATTTGAAACCTTCTCTGGACTTCCACGATTCAAGACCAAAATTAGCCAAATCGGTCCAGCCGTTCTCGAGCTTTAGCGAGACTAACGAACAGCAATTCATTTTTATATATATAGATGAGTGTACCTGTAGAGCCAGACTTTCTGAGGCCAGCCTGATGATCTCGTTCTGCGCGAACTCATGGCTCTTGTCCTTCGGGTCTTGGCTCAGGTCCGCGCTCAGCAGCCTGGAAACAATCATATGAAGTAGCGTAACGTAAACATTTATTAACATGTAGGGCACGATCGGTCCAGACTACACAACAAAAACTACGATCAATTTTCATGTGCTCAACAATAAGTAATTACATTGAATGAAACAAGTTTTTTATTACAAATAATATTCACTTGTTATATCGGTACGGTGTCTGATCAAAATGTAATAATACTCAATGTTTTTAGGGCGGCATTCAAAATAAAATAGTTTTCGAAGAAGTGAGAGTTTCGAAGCTCTAACAATAGCTCGAAATTTTTTTGTGGCTCTGAAAAGAGCCTGAGGTTACAACGCGGCTCTGAAAAGAGCCTGAGGTTACAACACGGCTCTGAAAAGAGCCTGAGGTTACAACGCGGCTCTGAAAAGAGCCTGAGGTTGCAACGCGGCTCTGAAAAGAGCCTGAGGTTGCAACGCGGCTCTGAGAAGAGCCTGAGGTTGCAACGCTGCTCTAAGAAGAACCTGAGGTTACAACGCGGCTCTGAGAAGAGCCTGAGGTTACAACGCGGCTCTGAAAAGAGCCTGAGGTTACAACGCGGCTCTGAAAAGAGACTGAGGCTACAACGCGGCTCTGAAAAGAGCCTGAGGTTACAACGCGGCTCTGAAAAGAGACTGAGGCTACAACGCGGCTCTGAAAAGAGCCTGAGGTTACAACGCGGCTCTGAAAAGAGCCTGAGGTTACAACGCGGCTCTGAGACGAGCCTGAGGTTACAACGCGGCTCTGAGAAGAGTCTGAGGTTACAACGCGGCTCTGACAAGAGCCTGAGGTTACAACGCGGCTCTGACAAGAGCCTGAGGTTACAACGCGGCTCTGACAAGAGCCTGAGGTTACAACGCGGCTCTGAGAAGAGCCTGAGGTTACAACGCGGCTCTGAGAAGAGCCTGAGGTTACAACGCGGCTCTGACAAGAGCCTGAGGTTACAACGCGGCTCTGAGAAGAGCCTGAGGTTACAACGCGGCTCTGAGAAGAGCCTGAGGTTACAACGTGGCTCTGAGAAGAGCCTGAGGTTACAACGCGGCTCTGAAAACAGCCTGAGGTTACAACGCGGTTCTGAGAAGAGCCTGAGGCTACAACGCGGCTCTGAGAAGAGCCTGAGGTTACAACGCGGCTCTGAGAAGAGCCTGAGGTTACAACGCGGCTCTGAAAAGAGCCTGAGGTTACAACGCGGCTCTGAAAAGAGCCTGAGGTTACAACGCAGCTCTGAAAAGAGCCTGAGGTTACAACGCGGCTCTGAAAAGAGCCTGAGGTTACAAAGCGGCTCTGAAAAGAGCCTGAGGTTACAGCGCGGCTCTGAGAAGAGCCTGAGGTTACAACGCGGCTCTGAGAAGAGCCTGAGGTTACAACGCGGCTCTAAAAAGAGCCTGAGGCTACAACGCAGCTCTGAAAAGAGCCTGAGGCTACAACGCGGCTCTGAAAAGAGTCTGAGGTTACAACGCGCCTCTGAAAAGAGCCTGAGGTTACAACGCGGCTCTGAAAAGAGCCTGAGGCTACAACGCGGCTCTGAAAAGAGCCTGAGGTTACAACGCGGCTCTGAAAAGAGCTTGTGGAACTAAGTACCGACCTAAATATCTTAAAATATTATATCTCAGTCTATAACACGATTCTAATTACGTTTTACTTTTGCGATGGTATTTTAATCAAAAACAATATAATGAATAAAATTGTTCTGATATGTTACAGTTCGTAAAAATCTCGGATGGGTTTAGACGTTTCGCATTATCAAATATAATTCAAATCAACAATAAATATATTTGTAACAACAACAAAAATAATCATAAACAACAACAAAAAAGAAAATCAATCATAATAACAACAATACTACATAATACGCAGCAACGTGAAAGTCAAATTTACGAATATATTTTTCGATGTAAACATTGTTTTTAAATGAGAGAATTTAATCCATTGCTTCCTCATCGCGTCTCCGGTGCTGAAATACAAATTTACAGTGGGGATTCGAGAAATTCCTTTTCTAAAAGTTACATTTGAATAAACAAAAAAATAACAAACTGTATTTTTAGAACTCACTTCTGATATTTTTCGTTCTCTTCCCGTAGTCTCTCTATTTCGGCCTTAGCGGACGATATGTGCTTCGAATAGAATTCCTTTTCGGCTGTCAGCTCTTCTTGTAATTGTCTGGAATTTAGAGAGTCTATATTTAGTTATTCTTACTGGTGGTAGGACCACTTGTGAGTCCGCGCGGGTAGGTACCACCGCCCCGCCTATTTCTGCCGTGAAGCAGTAATGCGTTTCGGTTTAAAGGGTGGGGCAACCGTTGTAAATATACTTGAGACTTAAGAACTTATATCTCAAGGTAGGTGGCGCATTTACTTTGTAAATGTCTATAGGCTCCAGTAACCACTTAACAGGTGGGCTGTGAACGCACTGTTGGTCAATGTGGCGGTTCTACGTGGATATCTGGTCACCGTCCTCTCCGAACCCGTCACTTGCGACGAAGGGCTCTACGAGTAAATTAACCCATAGACAGCCCACTGAGTTTCTTACCGGATCCTCTCAGTGGGTCGCATTTCCTATACGGTGTAGATTCTATGAAGCACTGTTTTTGCCAGGGCCAGTGTTAGCAACACTCCGGTTTGAGCCCCGTAAGCTTATCTACACGTCAAGGAGAAGCTGGAATATCCTCTCAAGGCTATCGGCATAGGTAGGAAAAAGAAAAAAAAAAGATTGATATACCGGGTAGGTAGCACTGCCCTGCCTATTTCTATACTGGTGGTAGGACGTCTTGTGAGTCGGCATGGGTAGGTACCACCATCCTGCCTATTTCTGTCGCGAAGCAGTAAAGCGTTTTAGTTTGAAGAACAGGGCAAACGTTGTAAAAACTGAGATCTTAGACCTCATGTCTCGTGGTGGGTGGCGGCATTTCCGCTGTAGATTCCTATAGACTAAAAGGCTAAAAAAAAAAATACGTACCTATTTATGCCCTTCTGCGCTTCATAGGCCGACGCCAGTTCACCGTCTTCGTTAATGATGTCCACGTCAGACCCGTAATTGGATGAGGCGAGCGACTTCAGATTCACCGTCTATTCGAATAAAGTTCTTTATGGAAACAAAATCGAATTCTTAAAGTATAATTTAATTATTAAAAACACTTTTACGATTTTTGTTGTTTAAATCATTTTACAGTTACAACGACGTTAGTTTAAAACCGTAAAAATGCTTTTAATTAATACGACATGCGAATTAAATTATTTAAACGTATCTAGAATAAATTAAAAAGACGAAAATGTACCATGCAACGACAGCGGCGGAAAGCATGTAAAAATAAAATTGAAAATTAAAAGTTGATGAGATTAAACGCTTTTTTTACAATAGCCGGGCAACACGCCCGTGAGCTTTATTGCGGGATGAAACAATGCTACAATGAAGAAAAAAAATTTAATCGATACATATAAAAGTCGATGTGTGTATGTTCCCTCCCTATAGACTCCGAAACGGCTGAACAGATTTCGATGAAGTCTTCATGGAATCGTCACGATTAACTTGGCGAACGATTCTGTGTACTCTGGTAGCGATCAGATCAAAGTCAAATCGAAAATCGGCCAACACAGCTCGCCGAGTTTGACTAGTTTAAATATATATACAGCATTCAAGCTATGCTAGCAAAATCCGGTTACCGTTCTCGTCGAAACCATCGAATGCGACAAAGGGTTCCTCGTGAAAATCAACCCTCACACAATCCACTGAGTTTCTTGCCGGACCTTCTCAGTAGATCGCGTTTCCGAATCGTTAGTAGGGCTTACTAGGGGTAGTGTTAACAAAGTCGCCAGGCTGAGCTCCATGAGCTCGCCTACACGTCCGGTAAAGCTAGGATAACCCCTCGAGGTTACTAGCCTAAGTAGGCAAAAAATGCCAAAATCACATATCAACGATACATTTATAGCATCAGAATTATTGCCGATAAAGTAGATAAATATACAGGGTGCGTCTGAATCAAATGAAAACGCAAAGAGGGCGGTTGTTGTGATGTTTAAGAATATTCACTATTTATTTCAGCATTGTCAAACCAATGTTTGCCATGTGTATTTTGGAGATTGCGACTAAGTCGTTTAACTATTATGACCAGCTGTTTACATTACCTGATTATCATATAAAAATGTAGGTACTTATACTTTTTGCTTTGTATTTTGCATATTGGATCAACAACGACGATTTACCAGTTGGTTTAGGAAAACCATGCTTTTTGCATAGCACGCAATGCAACAAGATGTAAGTTAATTAACGTGCGAAGTCAACGACCTCGTGTGAACTCATTCTTAAAAGATAAACATCTTTTCCGAGACTCTTTCCTTCCTTAATGCAGGGTGAATTGCTTTAATTTAATACACTTTTTCATAATTTTAGTGACTCATTTTTGAGTCCTTGGACAGCGTCAATGCTTCCAACATAAAAAGTTTGAATATTCAATTGTTGACAGTCCCGCCCTTCAAACCGAAATGCATGTTTCGCGATAAAATCAACAAGATGGTGGTATCTACCCTCACTGGCTTCCTATCTATCCTACCCACATTCTTTTGTTTATTTAGTCGCCACATCAGCGGGGACACAGGACCTCTGTAGAAACACCATGCTTCATATGACGTGCACGAAGCAAATGCATGGTATGCCTATGATTTCAATGATATTAATTAGATCATTAGTAAGCATTCAATATAAAATTGCTCTTAAAAGTTCATGCAAAAATAAATGTTACCTATGCAAAATAATAATGCAAAATAAATTTTCATATCAAAAGCCGGCGAGTATGATGAGTGTTACATTTTAAAATTTACAATTACTTACAACTGTTTTAAGAGCTTGGAACCAGGGCTTCTGTGTTAAAAAAAAAAACAGACAAATTCAATTTAGACGCCATGTTAAAAATATATCACATAATCGGTTATCAAAAACTTCGAACCGAAAATCGATACGTAGACGATTCGTAGAGCATCCGTAATCGTCAATCGTAAAAAAAAACAATTTAAGTTCTTTCGATTCTGAATTTCTTTCACCTTTTTAAACAGGCATTGACGTAATATTTAGGTTTTTTTTTATCATCAATAAAACGTTCCTACCTCCTTCTTATTTCATACAGAACAAACAAATAATATCTTGGGATCTAGAAGTTGCCAGCTGCGAAACTTCAAGCTACTATTAGTTCGTCGTAAAAGTCTAGAAATAAGTTTAGAGAAAAACACGACAGTAATATCTGCTCGGTTTTCAGATGTCGAATGAGACCTTAAAAAGAAGCCGTTCGTAATGACCACGAAAACTGTAACTGCATTGGAAACGTCAGAAATAATATACTAATTAAAAAAAAAAAAACGTAAAACTAAATCGTAAAAGTACTTTTAATAGTATCCGAGATTCGCGAAGACCGATTAAAATTTTTTTTACAGATTTTGTCGATACCATTTATTCCTTCTAAATAACAAGTGGTGGGATTATCAAAAAAATTATAATTATACCTTCGACTTTCTGCTGTAATGAAACTGACTTCTATGCATTGGAGCATCGATGAATAGTGTCTTCGATATTTTAATACCAGTGATGGGCATTCTTCACGAATTCACACAACAAATACACATTTCACTGTGTTCACAATTATGATTTTTGATATTGAAAAAAACACGGCCTTCAATTCAATTATATCACAGAATAATTACATTCAAAACGCAACAATAACAATTAAAGATTTTTTCAATAATAATAATAATAGCAGAAGTCAACAATTAAATAAATCCTAGTTTTCTAATTACGAAATGATACAATCACTATTACACTATCAAATTGGAGACTCGCTAATTGATAAACCCACTTGTTTCTTATGGTGACCTTAAAACATTTAAGAACAAATATATAGATATAGTTTCCGAGTAACTGTAAGAATTGTTTCAGTGTAAATATTAGCCCAGAACTTATTTTATAAATCTATGTTTACATGTCAGTTATGAATGTTCTTAGACGCGATATCAATAGAGTTTTCGTTGGCCGGTTTACTTCTTATTTTCTGGATTATAAAGGTTGTATTAAGAGCCGGATTTTTTTTATTGCTTTAGTAGGCAGACGAGCATAGGGCACGTCTGATGGTGAGTTATTACTGCCGGTTATAGACGTCAGCTATGCCAGAGGAAGAGTCAAATAACTGCCTACCGCTATTGCGAATAGGCCTCGAAAATCATGAGACGATAACAATGAATGACGAATGCGTATGGTTACATTCTAAAGTTGCACGCAATGGAACACGAATAAAGCGGAAAAGATTCGCTGTCCATTGCGGATTAATATTTATGCTATAGCTTATTGTCGATATATCTTAGTGAACGAATAATCTAGATCAAGGACAGCATCATCAACGCGCTGCGAGCGGAACTGCAGTCGGAAAGGGACGCCAATACGCGACTCGCCGAAGCGAAGAAAGGGATAGAAGATCAATATAACAAAGAAAGACTGACTTGGGAAGAAGAGAGCGAGAAATTGACCAACGAACTCAAGAGCGTTAACTATTGAAGGTAGGAACTGTTTTTTTGGGGAGGTGGGTAGTGGCAAGACTTAATGAGGCTTAGTAGACTTGCTTAGTGCGAGATTCTTAACGTTCTCGATAGCGTAAAAGTTAGCCCAATTTTGTATGCAGTTGGAACAGCGCCCCTAGCGGCAAACGTACGCAAACGATCCCATTCCATACAAACATGAGCTAACTTTTACGCTATCGAGTACGTTAAAAAACTCGCATTAAGCACACTGAAGACGAGATGTAATCTAGTTAGCAATTTTTAATGTGACCCCACAGTTGTAACTACACTTGAAGCCTTAGAACTTATATCTTAAGGTGGGTGGCGCATTTACGTTGTAAATGTCTATGGGCTCCAGTAACCACTTAACACTAAGTTGGCTCTGACCTCGTGCACCCATCTAAGCAATAAAAATAAATAAATAAAAGTTGAGGCGTCATCCGAATCTTAGTTCAGTTCTCCGGCGGTTCCCAAACTATTTTAGTACAAAGAATAAATTCATAATTCGAAGTTTTATTCAAAACAATATTTTAATAAAAATATACGAAAATCATTTAATATAAAACATCTTCAACGCACAAACCGAATTCTCAAACTTTATTTTTTTGCATTACATGTTATCGTCTCGTCCAAATTTTATCTTAAAATGATAAGATACAACCGTATTTGGTTTTAACAGATAACCTATATTTTCACAGAGCGTTTATTAGTACTTCCTGAATTTTATTATTGTTACACGCAATAAGAGAATGTAGTGTGATTTATTATCGCGACCTACCACCATTATTATTCTGTTGAGCGGAAAACATCAAACTAAGCGTTCAAACAATACGCATTCACGGATGGCTGGAAGTGCAGTAGAAAATCAAACCCGCAAATTTATAATTTTCGTAATTACCGGTGGCAGGACCTCTTGTGAGTCCTCGCGGGTAGGTACCATCGCCCTGCCTGTTTCTGCCGTGAAGCAGTAATGCGTTTCGGTTTAAAGGGTGGGGCAGCCGTTGTGACTGAGACCTTCGAACTCATATCCCAAGGTGGGTGGCGCATTTACGTTGTAAATGTCTATGGGCTCCAGTAATCACTTAACACCAGGTGGGCTGTGAGCTCGTCCACCCATCTAAGCAATAAAACAAAAGAAATAGCGCTCGATATCCACAATCCTCAGTCACGAGCAAGTCGAAAAGACAAAAACCACACCCTGTATAGTCGCGTCGCATATACAGCGTGTTCTCAAATGCATTTAAATCGAATCAAAACTTACTTGATTCGTCAGTACGCTCTTCAGCTGGACGCATTCGTCGCGGCGCCGGTCTAGCTCCTTCTGTATGACGCCCAGCTGATCTGGAAACGAAATGGATATCAAAAGAATCGAACCTGTATCCTAGCGTACTTTAATCATTAATTCGGAGTAGCCGTGACCTTTTGAGTAACAAGTCTGCGGAGTCTGGTGGCTGTGAGGACGTGCGTACTTAGCGCGAGCCCATGGACAACTCCACGATGAACGAATTACATCGTATGATAAAATCAAACCTTTTTTTTAAAATTTGCGTTATTATTATTTATAAGTAGGGCTTATCGTAAGCCCGCCCCCACAGACATACACAACTCAAATTTCGACCTCAAGCCTGGAGGTCAGCAGCGGCAATATATGTGTATGTTACTAGTCTGGTAAAATACTCAGACTCAGAATTCAAGCCTCAAACTTAGACCTCAAGTACTCAGACTTAGACCTCAAGCCTCAAGGTTAGTAGCGGCAACGTATGTGTATGTTACTAGTCTGGTAAAATACTCACACTTAGAACTCAAGCCCTCAAACTTAGACCTCAAGTACTCAGACTTAGACCTCAAGCCTCAAGGTCAGTAGCGGCAACGTATGTGTATGTTACTGTAGAATTATTTTGTCCGTGCAGTTTGGGTCATTAAAAATCGGAGCGGTGAAGCGAGTATCTCGCTCTCTCTTCCACTCACGAGCCTTATGGACGGGCATAATGATGCGCATTATTGTTATCGATAAGCGTTATCGATAGTAAAAAAAAACCTACCGATAACCTCCTTGGAGACGAGAGTACTGTCTCCGGCAGCGCGGAGCCTGTCCAGATGCTCCTTCAGCTTCTTATTCTCAATCTCCAGCTCTTCCAGCTTGAACCTGTCGACGTTAGGATTGGAAGGCGGGGAGGAGAGGCGATCTGTGAGGGAAATACATCTTTCTAAAAAAAATCACTTGTGCCTTTTTCTTTTATTGCCTTTGTAGGCAGACAAGCATACGGCCCACCTGATGGTAAGTGGACGTCATGGACGTCAGCAATGCCAAGGGCAGAGCCAAGCCACTACCTACCATTAAGTACTCTCCGCAAGCCTCGTTCGAAGAAGGACATGTCATAGCGCGGAAACACCGTGGAGGGGAGCTCATTCCATAGCCAGATGGTACGTGGCAAAAAAGACCTTTGGAAACGCACTGTGGATGAACGCAGCGGTTCCAGGTAATATGGATGCACTCTGCTCCGATGGCGGGAGGTGCGGTCATAAAAAGGAGATGCCTTTGATATCATATTAATTAACTATACAGCAATTATCCAGATACCTTCGGGACCTTGCAGGGAGAGGTTCGCAAATCGGCCGGGTGTGACTTCGTTTCGTGTGACGTCATACGTGGCCAAACGAACGAACGAACCACAGATTGTACATTAATACCCACCGCTCGACCACAAATGACGCGTTCGGCATTCAGCCATGGCGAGGAGAACTGATTATGGATTTTGGTAGTAATCTTCATATAGTGATTTGTAATATACTAGCTGCTACCCGCGGCTTCATCCGCGTGGTCAAAGAAAGTAATCAGTGTAATTTGTAAAAATTATAGCATATGTCATTCTCCTGATCGAATATTATAGCTTTAAAAATAATCATAATATCAATCTCTCGCATCATTTTGATGTGAAAGAAGGACAAACAAACAGACTTTCACATTTACGACACTAAAGTTAACATTTGACAATGATCTAAGTTTTTTTTTCCTACCTATGCCGATTTTTTTTCCTACCTATGCCATTACTGGTGGTAGGACCTCTTGTGAGTCCGCACGGGTAGGTACCACCACCCCGCCTACTTCCGCCGTGAAGCAGTAATGCGTTTCGGTTCGAAGGGTGGGGTAGCCGTTGTAACTATACTGAGATCTTAGAACTTATATCTCGAAGTGGGTGGCGCATTTACATTGTAGATGTCTATGGGCTCCAGTAACCACTTAACATCAGGTGGGCTGTGAGCTCGTCCATCCATCTAAGCAATAAAAAAAAAAAAGTGTGTGTGTCCGCTCCGACGCACGACTGGAGTTTACTGGATATAAATATAAATTTGTGTCAGTTGAATACAGTAAAATATGGAAGTTACGTATTCTAGTGAGAATGATCCGGGAGTTGCGGAACACGTGGATGCGGTAATTAAGTAAGTCTATATAATTCACTTTTACAATTAATATATAAGTTGTCCATTCACTGATAGAAGGAATTGTTTATATTTAATAAGCTTTATTAATAAATGATTTGTAGCGGGTTATATTCGGGTATCAACCCACTAACAGTTGATACGTTCAGGAATCGAACCCGAACGGCGTCCGGCCACAAGCAAAACGATGTCGGTAAATTAAACGAAACAATACGAGAAATAGTTCTATATTACGACAACACGATACACTACAG
>NW_021011536.1:1310951-1506428 GCF_003987935.1 Bombyx mandarina
AAAAAAAAAAAAAAAAAAAAGCCTTGAGAGACTATTTCAGCTTCACCCTAACATGTAGGCGAGCTCACGGGGCTCACGGAGTGTTGCTAACACTGGCCCTAGCAAGAGCCGTGCTACGCAGAATCTACCACCGGATCGGAAACGCGACCCACTGAGAAGATCCTGCGAGAAACTCAGTGGGCTGTGTCTACGGGTTAATTCACTTCCGACGAAGGGTTCGAAGAGGACGGTGACCGGTGCTTGAGGTATCTAAAAGCACCATTAGTGGATCGGGAGGATCCGAAATGACGTGCTTAGGGCGACGTCGACAGATCTAAGAATGCACTAGAAGTGTCAGCGGGTCGACGGCCAGCAGTGAGCTTTTTACTGGTGGTAGGACCTCTTGTGAGTCCGCGCGGATAGGTACCACCAACCCGCCTATTTCTGCCTTGTAACTATACTGAGACCTTAGAACTTATATCTCAAGGTGGGTGGCGTATTTACGCTGTAGATGTCTATGGGCTTCAATAACCACTTAGCACCAGGGGGGCTGTGAGCTCATCCACCTATCTAAGCAATAAAAAAAAAGTGGGTACTAACTGAGCAGCCTCTCCTCCAGGTCGGCGGCGCGCTTGGTGGTCCGGGACAGCTCGCTCTGCAGCGCCGAGATCCTGTTCTGCATGCGCAGCACCAGCCCTGCGTCCGCCACCTGGGACAACATCACCATGGGGGCAACGGAAACAAACCCTCAAATATATATTACAACCCAGCGACTTTTTGGCGGGAACGCGAAGAGTGAAGTTGTGTGATTTGTTTTATTTTGTCTATTTAGTGTTTGTTCAGGTTTAAAAGTGTTATAACGGTGGTTTGTTAACTGCTTAATATCCTGTGAAAGTGCACAAATGTGGGAAAATGAAACAAAGCCGCCGGACGTAACTTTACGGGATCCTCCAAAAAGTCCACTAAAAAAAATCTGAGAAAATGACCACCATTTTACTGAGATTGTATTTCATCCCGTAACATCTCATCTCACTGTATTTAATTTCATCCCAGTTGATTAATGTCTCAAATTAATCATCTTCATTTCATTTCACTCCATATTATAATTTTTCATAAAAATAAGAATATAAATTAAAATAAGACATGACTTAAAGGTCTTAGTTACCAGGTCATAAAATCTCTTTAAAAAAACCACGGGTGGGCCGTCTGATCGTCTGCCTACAGGGGCAAAAAAAAAAACCGTATCCGAAGAAGCTCATGACACGTTCCCAGCAGATGGAAGAGACAACCAGATACGGAAAGTGAATATACAACTATTTATTTATTGCTTTTGTAGACAGAGTCTGTCGAGGCGGGCTTTACGTGGTGTATCCTTTTTTATTGTCATTGTAGACAGACGAGTTCTCCTGATGGTGAGTGGTCACCGTCACTCATAGATGTCAGCGACACCAGATACACCGCCAAGTTGTTGCCCCCACTGTGACCTCTCCGCTAACCTTGTACGGAGGACTCTACTCCGGTGGGGGACCAGTTGAAGGGACCACCCCGACAATTCCTCGCAGTACTTCCCGCGAACAGAGAGGCGAGAGAGGGTGGACGAGCTCACAACCCATCTGGTGTTAAGTGGTTACTGGAGCCCATAGACATCTACAACGTAAATGCGCAACCCACCTTGAGATATAAGTTCTAAGGTCTGAGGTACCGTTACAACGGCTGCCCCGCCCTTCAAACCGAAACGCGTTACTGCTTCACGGCAGAAATAGGCGGGGCGGTGGTACCTACCCGTGCGGACTCACAAGAGGCCCTACCACCAGTAATCAGTTAGCTACTGGAGCATTGGTTCGCAGCATTGCGCACGGTGGTGGTGGAGAGCTAGATACGAACCGGCACGGTCCCGTTGTTGTGGCCCGCGGACCAGTTCACGGCCTCCAGGGCGGGCCTGCTGGTGTCCACGGACCGCACCGACCCGTAGCCGTAGTCCTGTGGGAGATATCGCTTTGTGTACGTTCAAACCCCAATTAATTTCACAATGACTTGACGAAATGTATTTGCTTCAACTATAAACTTCTTCAGGGAGATTGACATGTGTGTAGTCCGTTTGTTTTTTTTTTTTATAATTATTTTTAAATTTAATTCTACGCTGAGTAGCCATTTTTTTAATGGTCATTAAAGATTTTTCAAATTTTTTAAATGGCCTTTTCTTTTTTAATTCTTTATTAGAATATGCTAACACTAGCCCTACCAAGAGCAGTGCTTCGCAGAGTCTACCACCGATTCGGAATCGCAACCCTCTGAGAAGATCCGACGAAAAACTCAGTGGGCATTATTGGATTGTTTTCAATTTAAGATGTCACAATCACAATAAGAATAAATTAAGTTCATGTTTCATTGTGATTTAAATAAAATCTTCCCTGAAGTTTTTATTTTATTTTGTTGCTTAGATGGGTGGACGAGCTCATAGACCACCTTGTGTTAAGTGGTTACTGGAGCCCACAGACATCTACAACGTAAATGCTACTACCCACCTTGAGATATAAGTTCTAAGGTCCCAGTATAGTTACATCGGCTGTCCCACCCTTCAAACCGAAACGCATTACTGCTTCACGGCAGAAATAGGCAGGGTGGTGGTACCTACCCGTGCGGACTCTCAAGGCCATCGGGTAAATTACGAATTTAACAAAGACAGTAAGTCAGCTGACTTCAAACGCTTACGTCCTCGACTGCGGTCTCCTGCTGCGAGTTACTGCTGGCGTCGGAGAGCGACCTCCTGTGTTCCTTGGCCGGCGGCGCCCTGTGTCACAGAAGCTTCGCTATACAGGGTGTTGATTACCTTCCCTACTTAACTAAGTACAGATACTTGTAGTGTTTGGTAATTCTTATTTAATGAGCCTTAATGTAACGTGAGTTGCTGACAGCCGCACTTGCGCTGACAACATTCCTCTGAGGGATTTTTTTTATAAAGGGTGTTGTTTTTGCAATTGTTTTTTTTTAATTACTTTTTTTTATTTATATGAACACAATAATATATTAATAAAATATAACAAGGCAAAGGCAAAACTATTGAGTTCCATATTCTCGTCTGTCTGTCTGTCAAGCGATTTTCATTAATTGTTTAATATCCATTGACAAAGTTCAGCTCTAGTTTTAAATGAAAAGAAAAGAAAAGCGTTAATGTAATATGTACATAAAATCTGCGATATTATTTTGACTAATAGAAGATGGCACTTAAAAGTTAACTATTGAGTCAGAACAAGAGCTATTTAACTTTAGATGCTACTAGCTGTAGCCGTCCGCTTCGCTGGGTATTTAAAGTTAACATTATTATTTCTCACCCCCACAAAGATTCTCATCATTAACGCCCCCGCAATCGGTTTAGGGGGTCCAACACTCATATAAATATTAGCCTATCCATTAAGTACATGTATTTCCTACATAGATACCAAGTTTCAAGTCAATCGGATGCACGGTTCAGTAGTTATAGCGGAACATCCGTAAAAACCACTGTAGATATATTAGTATAGATAAATTAATCTTCGTTCGCTTACCTCTGTAGCGTGTCAATACGTTCCTGGAGTTCATACTGCGAGGACAGCAGCTTCTGACGACTCTGCCTCTCCGATTCTAAATCGGCACTGAGTTTACTCTTCTCCAACTCATGCTGCCTATCCCGTTCTGCGGAGGAAGCAGGCGGTTAAACACATCCGACTTCTGAGTTACTGGGAGCTTAGGCAATGTTCAATTCAATTTTTTTTTGGAATGAAGTTCCTTATGGGACGATGCGGAGGGGTACTATAACCGGGAAAAAACGTCCGTAACGTAAGATTTTTATTAGTAATGCACACAGTGTACGACTTAACTTTTTAATAACGTGCAAAAAATAACATATTTTTTTATCATTCATTGACCACGATCTCAGAGCGTTCGATTGCGCAATACACTAACTCTTATGCAAACAACCGTGAATGAAGTGTACCACAATAAGTTCGCACGTTACCGAATGACCGTGGGTTGTTGCGAAACCTCCAGTTTTATTTTCTTTATACCTCGAATAGAACTTAAAATTAATATTTTTATAATAAGGAACTTCGTTCCTATCCGGTGATCCACGACACCACACATCTTTTTTTTTTTATTTTTTTTCCCTACCTATTCAGGTAACCTCGAGGGGTTATAAAAGATTCACATAACGAAGCACATAACGAAGCACATAACAGCCCTACAAACACAAATTTCCGAATATATTTTTGTAATTTTATGTGAAAGACTTTTGTTATGTAAATCTTGTTCTTGCTTTCAACCCACTATGGGTTGGAGTACCATGATCCCTTTTCTCATTCAGGTCTACCACACGCCACCCCTGCACTCCCCTTTTTCACTGGTGGTAGGATGTCTTGGGAGTCCGCACTGGTAGGTACCACTAACCTGCCTATTTCTACCGTGAAGCAGTAATGTTTCGATTTGAAGGGTGGGGCAGCCGTTGTAACTATACTGAGACCTTAGAACTCATATCTCAAGGTGGGGTGGTGGCATTTACGTTTTAGATGTGTATGGGCTCCGATAACCACTTAACAAAAGTTGAGCCGTGAGCTCGTCCACTCATCTAAGCAATAAAAATAAAAAAAAACACGCAACTTCTTACACATAGTCCACCCAAGTCTTACGTTCGTAAATTAAGCAAATCCTCACTGCAGCTTATCATAGGTAAAGCTTTCGTTCTGAAACGCTCATTAAGCTTTACCTTTCCAGAAGCGGGCTCTATATTTGAACTCCCTCGACCACGTCGGGATGTCGGTGACATAATCGCCTTCAGTGCCGACACGCACCGTCTCTGACGTCACCATCGCTTTGAGCATTTATATACAACGCACAACTACCCGTTCACTTTTATCTATATCGGTTTAAACGACATGTCGCGACATCTAATTTTGTAATTAAAGGTCCGTTTTATTTGATACTAGCGACCCGCACTCGCTTCGCTTCGGAAACTGTAATTTATTATTGTTTTCTCCACTATTTAATGGATTTTATTATACATATAAACCTTCCTCTTCAATCACTCTATCTATTAAAAAAAACCGCATCAAAATCCGTTGCGTAGTTTTAAAGATTTAAGCATACATAGGGATATAGTCGTCGTGGCCTAAAGGATAAGACGTCCAATGCATTCGTATGTAGCGATGCACCGGTGTTCGAATCCCGCAGGCGGGTACCAATTTTTCTAATGAAATACGTACTTAACAAATATTCACGATTGACTTCCACGGTGAAGGAATAACATCATGTAATAAAAATCAAACCCGCAAAATTATAATTACGCAATTACTGGTGGTAGGACCTCTTGAGAGTCCGCGCGGGTAGGTACCACCACCCTGCTTATTTCTGCCGTGAAGCAGTAATGCGTATCGGTTTGAAGGGTGGGGCAGCCGTTGTGACTGTACCTGAGACCTTAGAACTTATGTCTCGAGGTGGGTGGCGCATTTACGTCGTAGATGTCTATGGGCTCCAGTAACCACTTAACACCAGGTAGGCTGTGAGCTCGTCCATCCATCTAAGCAATAAAAAACTATGTAGTGATCAGCATCAACACGGGCACAACCTGAGGGAATTTGCTTACAATAAATAGCCCTGGCAAGAGGCACTGCTCTCTATCGCAGAATCTACCACCGGGATCGCGACCCACTGAGAAAATCCGGCGAGAAACTCAGCGGTTCCCGTGTGTTATTCTAGTACACACAACACAGAACACAATCCTGTCCAACATAAATCTATACTAATATATAAATCTACAGTGGTTTTTACGGATGTTCCGTTATAACTACTGAACCGTGCATCCGATTGACTTGAAACTTGGTGTCCATTTAGAAAATACATGTACTTAATGGATAGGCTAATATTTATATGAGCGTTGGACTCCCTACACCAGTTGCGGGGGCGTTAATGATGAGAATCTTTGTGGGGGTGAGAAATAATAAGCCCAGCGAAGCGGACGGGTACGTCCTCTAGTACTAGCTAGTCGTTAATAGAACTTTCTCGACTGGCGCGGACACCGAATATATCACTTTACATTCCTCAGCTGACAACTAAAACGATTTTATCTATGTTACTCGCGAATTCAGTTGATATATATTTTAATAATTTCAAAACGAATTTCTTTATTGGTATTTTTATCTAATTCTCTTTTAAACTCTAGTTTTTAGACACTGAATTATTGTTTTGTTCACTGCACATGTAAGAACTAGCATTATAATATATCGATATTATAATACAAAACCGATTTTAAAAGCGAATTTCACTTAAAAACAATTTTAATGAACAACATATAATATTTTTTTACGAGTTTCATTCGTCAAACTTATCAGGTCTGATGTTCATTGCTGATATAGAAATTATATTAATTGCCTCATTATCGCTATACCATTATCGCTCGCGACTATCGCAATGACAATCAATTTATTTAATGTCGATATTGTAAACAACACGTTGGATCCTTTTTTTTTATTGCTTAGATTGGTTGAACAAGCTCACAGCCCACCTGGTGTTAAGTGGTTACTGGAACCCATAGAGACAATGTATAGACATCTACGACGTAAATGCGCCACTCACTTTGAGATATAAGTTCTAAGGTCTCAAGTATAGTTACAACCACGGAATAGATAAATAAGGTTGGAATGGTAATGTAGGCGGGGCAAGCGTGCCACAGTTATGATTCTACAAACATAACTCGACCGATTCTTTCATTCACCGCGTTTAGTGCGCTTTGGACTACTTTGGCGAACAGATCTCCGCTTTATAGTGCCGTGTTGTGCAATTATAACTTGTAAAACAAAAAGTCAGACCTCAAGTATAGAGCGAGGAGGTATATCTTTCGATCGGTAAGTCGAAATTACCATTTAATTACAATATTATTTGTCTAAAACATAAAAATATACTGAGCATTATGAAATTCCAAACATTAACAATATTATTGTAACAAGTTATAAATAGCATACATTGCGCGATGTGTACTCGCCCAATGAACGCAATGACCAAGTCCGCTTCCAATGTACTACATGCATTGCGTTCTCTACACTTCAATCTTTGAAATTTCGGCCTTTGCCCTGATTGGACGGCGCTAGTTTGTCGATAGTGAGGTGATCATGTGGTGAAATAAAATCATCGACAGAATTCTCGACTATATTTACATTTGACATGGATATTTTTTGTATTATTTTATATTTAATTAATGATACCTAGTATATTCTTAGTGAGACGTATTTTGAGTAAAATAAATATGTATTATTATTATTGAATTATTATCATTGAATTAATGTGAAGGTATAATATAAAGGGACATGTAGACCTCTCATTTACGGGTATTTACTATATTGTCTAAGATTTATTAAAATCTAAGTAAAATGCTATTTGACTTATACAATAAATTAAAAATGTTAGGTTTCCTAAAGAACCTAACGCCAGGGAACAATGGATTGACGTGACAGGTAGAGGAAACTCGAGACAAAGACGAGTACTATTTGCTCTATGCATTTTACTGAAAATGATTTACCATAAAAAAAATCAGAATACACTAGTTTTGAAAAATTCATTCGCAATTAATAGCAAGCGCCAACTGATTAAAAATACGTTTTATTCCAGAGACAGTGACTGTTTGTAATTAATAAAAGTAAAATAGGTTTTTTTCAATATTCATGTTTCATTTTCTCCATTCATTCATCAGATAATTTATCGATAAAGAATATCGATTTTATCAAGCACTAGCGTGTATGAATATTTTTATTGCCTTTTGCGTGTGTGAGTGTGTATGCCTACGGGTGTTTTGTGCTAGTTTGCGAACGAATATCTGTCCTGAGATTTATGTGTGGGTGTTTTTGTTGTGTGCGAAATACTTGTAATCACAGTATGTGTATGTGTAGAAATTAAAATAGTGGGGATGAAGCGGCGACACTGGTTCTAATACAAAATTAGAGCAAAGGCCTTTCCNTGCCTACGGGTGTTTTGTGCTAGTTTGCGAACGAATATCTGTCCTGAGATTTATGTGTGGGTGTTTTTGTTGTGTGCGAAATACTTGTAATCACAGTATGTGTATGTGTAGAAATTAAAATAGTGGGGATGAAGCGGCGACACTGGTTCTAATACAAAATTAGAGCAAAGGCCTTTCCAACCTTATTTATCTATTCCGTGGTTGTAACGGCTGCCCCATCTTTCAAACCGAAACGTATTACTGCTTCACGGCAGAAATAGGCGGGGTAGTGGTACCTACCCGCGCGGACTCACAAAAGGTCCTACCACCAGTAAATCTGAATAGGGTTTAGTTTTTTTCCAGAACAAAAGGGCCATCGCCATAGTGGTTGTGCTGGTTTAGAACTGTTAGTTTTTGTTTCTGAAAATAGCAACATTTAATTTGATTTTGCAAATCCTGTCCCATCCCTCTCCCGCACATTACCTACGGGCGCGTGCGAGCGAGATCGCGTGGCGACATCGACTAAAGAAGAAAATGTAATGGCTGAAGTACCTCGCGCGCGTAACGCGTCTCTGTTGCATTTTATACGTAAATAAGTGAAATTGTTGGTGTTTCTCATCGCCTATCGGTACGAGCCTGCAGTAAAGACTACATAATGTTACGCCGGTAAAAGTAACGCCATCTATCGCCGAATAGTCGAAAAAATATCGAAGGATCTAGTAGCACCGAGAACGCTCGAGACGTACAACGCCATCTATTGTCAGATAGCGGAAACACAATATTAGAGATGTGTGGAATATTCTCGATAGTTCTAGGGATGTGAGGGAATCCTATTAATATATTCTATATCCTTTGATGTATCCTATTAATAAGAAACCCTTCAACAATCCGGATTGTAACG
Organism: Bombyx mandarina; assembly: GCF_003987935.1. Next base: position 1,319,789 of record NW_021011536.1, read on the forward strand.
GCTTCGCGGCAGTAACAGAGGCTTTATATATCTGTGTGTTTAGTAACAGCTTCCCTTCGTTTGCCGCTAGGGGCGCTGTTCCAACTCCATACAAATACGAGTTAACTTTATCGCGATCGAGAACGTTAAAAAACTCGCACTAAACAAGTCTACTAAGTCTCACTAAGTCTTTGCCGAAACTACCCACCTCCCCCAAAAAACAGTTCCTACCTTCAATAGCTAACGTGTAGTTTTCTTTGACGCTCTTTAGTTCGTTGGCCAATTTCTCGCTCTCTTCTTCCCAAGTAAGTCTATCCTTGTTATATTGATCCTCTATCCCTTTCTTCGCTTCGGCGAGCCGCATATTGGCGTCCCTTTCCGACTGCAGTTCCGCTCGCAGCGCGTTTATAATGCTGTCCTTGTCGTCAATGCCGACTTTCAATGTTTTCACTTCGATCTCCACAAGTTTGAGTAGTTCCAGTTTTGCCCTGATAATAAATATATATATAACGGCCGTCTGGTGTAGTGGTAAGTGACATGGTCACTACACAAGGGTGTCGCTGGTTCGAGTCCCGCCAAGGGAAGATATTTGTATGATAAATATAAAATGTATTTTCCCGGGTTATGGATGTATATTAAATATATGTATGTGTATAATAAAAATCTTACATTTATTTCCGTTATCTGGTACCTGTAACACAAGCTCTTTACGTACTTATCACGGGACCAGTTAACGTGGCGTGATTGTTAGTAAATATTTATTATTTATTTATATTGTGTGAGAGACCGGGTTTGTTATTCTGGATACGTCCATGGCCTTTTGAGTAAGACGTCCGGTGTGCTCGTGTGTCATACGTACTCGACAAAGGCTCATGAACGACTTCACGATGAAGGAATTTACTTTGAGACATGAGGTTGATGTACCTTTTTTTTTTAATTGCTTAGATGGGTGGACGAGCTCACAGCCCACCTGGTGTTAAATGGTTACTGGAGCCCACAGACATCCACAACTTAAATGCGCCACCCAACTTGAGATATAAGTTCTAGGGTCTCACATATAGTTACAACGGCTGCCCCACCCTTCAAACCGAAACGCATTACTGCTTCATGGCAGAAATAGGCGGGGTGGTGGTATCTACCCGTGCGGACTCATAAGAGGTCCTACCACCAGTAACGTGGTACCACCAGTACCTCCTTTACTGTACTACGTCACCCCCAGGGTCAGAGCGACCCCCGCGCCCGTCACGCCCCGCCACTAACTTGAGGTCCGCGACCTGCGCGGTGAGCGGCTCGATCAGCTTGTTCTTCTCCATGGCGCCGCCGAGCCGCTGCTGCAGGCTGATGATCTTGTTCTCCAGGCCCTTGTTGAGGGTCTTCACGTGGTCGAGGCTGCGGGCCTCGATGCGGAGCCGCTTGTACTGGCGACGCGCTAGGAAACGACGGATCTGGAACCGTTCAACGAGATGTACTTGTCTGGAGACCAGAACGTGGATGTCAGGGACCGGAGCCATACGGTAAACATTCACGGTCGAGATTTTTTTTCTCCTACCCATTCTGCTAACTTTGTTGCTAACACTGGCCCTAGCAAGAGCCGTGCTTCGCAGAATCTACCACCGGATCAGAAATATGACCCACTGTGAAGATCCGGCGAGAAACTCAGTGGGCTGTGTCTGTGGGTTAGTTTACTCGCCGAGCCCTTCGTCGCAAGCGACGGGTTCGGCGAGGAGGGTGACCGGTGCTTGTGGTACCTAAAAGCACCGTTACTGGATCGGGAGGATCCGTAATGACGTGTTTGGACATTCGAATATATTCTATGGTCATTTTTATTTATTTTTAAAGCATTTTATGAGTTCATTGTAGGGGTCCTGTGCAACTGGACACTACAGCACGCGTGTCGTGACGTCACTGTGCACAATGATCTCACCGCTGCCTGCGCGACTATGATCTGTCTCTTCATCTTCTTCACCCTCTGTCTAGCCAAGAAGCCGCGGGCGTATCTCTGTATCGTGACGACCTGGAATCGAACAATGCTATAGTCGCTATAGTGCGTACATAAGTACACGCATAGTTTTTTTTAATACGTAATTTTTATTTGTAGCAACCTTTATAAAAATTTGAACGAAGCAAATAATAAAGGTTGATTGTTAAAATTAAAATTGTTAGTTTATTTTCGGACGTGGCGGCGGCTAGCATTGCTGACGTCCATGAGCGACGGTGACCGTTTATCATCAGGGGGACCGTACGCTCATCTGCCTAAAAAGGCAAAAAAAATAATATGGTGAGTGGTTACCGTCGCCCATGGTCGTCAGTTATATCAGGGGCAGAGCCAAGTCGCTGCTTAACTTTTTTATTTTTTCCTACCTAAGCTGAGAGCTTAGGCTATTTCAGCATAACTTTAGCTAGTAGGTGAGCTCACGGGACTCAAACCCGACGACGTTGCTAACACGAACCCTAGCAAGAGCAGTGCTTCACAGAGTCTACCACAACATATAAGTTTATGGGCATTCGCTACAAGATGTCGCTAGTTTCCATACAAAAAAATTATTAATTAAGTCTTAAAGTATCGCAGTTTCAGGGTCCTGGCCCGGAGACCTTTCCATTTTCACCAGGACAGGTGGGCGAGCAAAGGCTCAGCCAGGAGGGGTGGGATTTGCTAATAGCTGCCCGAGCGCCGCCTAGACCAACTAAAGAAAAGTTGCTTCGCGAATGAATCTACTAGCTGTGTTTGAAGGTTCGTTGCTCATTAGTTAAAGTCGGATAAGATTGTCGGATGACTCACGGCTCTTAGTTTCCTGCGGTCCCGGTACAGTCTCCTGGCGAGGTACCCGCGGGCGCGCGCCTGCAGCGCCAGCGCCAGGCCCCGCAGCCGGCGGTAGTTGCGCCGCGCCAGCCAGCCGCGCACGTGCCGCTGGAGGGTCACGGCGGCGCGGGCGCGGCGCAACTCCTGCGCTTTGCTGTCACACGATAAATAAATCTTTATATTGAATTATTTGTGGAAGTCCAGAGAAGGTCTCAAAGGTAGATAAACATGAAAATGCTCAGAATTAAATAAAAATAACAATTTATTTGTCTTTTGATGTGTCCCCCGTCGGACATATTCCTTTTGTTTGTTTTAAGTTTATTTTATACAAAATTTTAGGTCTTTTATTTATCAATTGAGGAACTACGAAGTCTGCCGGGTCAGCTAGTAAATAAATAAATAAAATAGCTTCTTGAAGTGAAACTTCTTTAGAATCGTTGTGATTTCAAAGTCGATGAAACGAAAAAATAAGTCCATAGAAACACAAACACATAAATGTAGATAGAATTCAGCCGGCGAGAGAATGAGATAGAACACATTAGACGTTCTCGGTGCAGTGTTCCTTTTTAATACAGCGCCATCTATGAGATTTTTGAATACTAACGTGTGTATGAAACCTCTGAATTTTAATTTAGAATTATACGTGAAGTTAAAATATCAATTCACAGAGGGCGCTACCTTATACTATAAAAGATGATTTACAATTATTTACTGATGACAAAATTTTACATATACTTCTACGCGAGGGACGGGACACTCACCGCCTGGCCAGGTAGCCCCGGGAGCGGGCCTGGATGCCGACCACGGTCCTCATGACCCGGAGGTACTTCCGGCGGGCCACGAACGTCCGCACGCAGCTCTGCACGCGCACGCAGTACTCGCGCTGTATGTCCGCGCGGACCTTCTCCAAGTATGCGACCTGCTCGTGTCAAACAGATCAAAACATCAACTCGTAAACTCATTGTAATAGCTGTATGGATAGTATAGAAACCGTAAGCAGTGTTGTACAATGACGTCATAGTACACAACAAAGAAAAATCAAATTTTGTTTGCGGATAGATTTCGACGCTTGAAAGGCAAACGTGACTAAGCGACAATGCGTGAACTTTACAGTAGACTAATTTAAAGTTGAAATACATGAAAAAACTTATTTTAGCGAATCTAGCTGTAGGATCAATCCTGGTGGTTTTAATAGCTAGGTCTATTATATAATATATAAATATATATTTTTTGCGCATCGAATATTGTTATTGCCTATCATTTATGTACAAAGCAGTTATTGTCGTTAGTCACGTTTGCCTTTCAAGCGTCGATTTGTAATTATTATGTCTATATTGTTAGGGAACTGAAAAAAACATTGTTGAGCATATCCACGAGTCGAACGTAGTCTCTTATACAAGCCGACATCAAATAGGCAGAGGTCTTTTTTTTATAGACAGCGGCGCCCTTGTTGATTGACGCAAATTACATTCACTCCAAGCCCACGTTAGTTCCAGCATCACACGCTAACGCTGGATCGGCTATAATAAAACTTTTATCGTGTTTAAGAGATTGTCATATCGCTACGGTCACCTGAAGACCAGTGTTGCCACAGTGAGGGGGAAAATCCCAATTTGTGGGGAAATTAGGATCCGTAGGGGGAGAAAAAGGGGAAGACATTAAAAGGGGAAATCATGGGTAAATGGCATTTTGTGTAAATAATATTATCATAATTATAGTATCACCAGAGGCGTGGATAGGCTATACAAGAAAATCGATATAGACCTTTTTTTTAGTTACTACACTAGGGCCAAAAGTAAAAACTACAGCAGAAAAATTTTTGAGGGGTAAAAGCCCTAAGATGGGGAATTTTGAATTGAGGCGTGGGGAAAGGAAATAATTAAAGTGGAAACACTGCTGAAGACATAACTTAATTGTGACTTTTTGGCGGGAACGCGAGGAGCGAAGTTGTGTGATTTGTTTTATTTTGTCTATTTAGTGTTTCTTCAGGTTTAAATGTGTAATAACGGTGGTTTATTAACTGTTTAATATCTGTGAAAGTGCACAAATGTGGGAAAATGAAACAAAGCCGCTGGACGTAACTTCTCGGGATCCACTGAAAAAATCTCAGTAAATGACCACCATTTTACTGAGATTATATTTCATCCCATTTAATCTCATCTCATTTCATTTGATTTCATCCCAGTTGATTAATGTCTCAAATTAATTATCTTCATTTCATTTCATTTCAACATTTTTCATAAAAATAAGAATATAAATTAAAATAAGGCATGACTTAAAGGTCTTAGTTACCAAGTCATAAAATTCCTTTAAAAAAACAACTTAATTGAGCGAGTTTTTTTCTATTGTATAATGCTGAATAAAAACCCTGACACCGACCTGTCCCGCCCGGAAGAATATCTTCGTGGCGCCGAACTGGTATTTGTCCGGATCCTTGAGGTGCTTGGAAAGGATTATAGAGCACGTCCCTTTGATGTTGGCGCGGTCGATGTCCTTGTGCCGACAGAGGAGGCGGTATCTGTTAATCGCGACAGGGGAATAAGGTCGGATATTAACGAGGCTGATTATTCAAACTGTAATTATAATTCGATCGATTGTAGACTATTATCGAGGGGTGAAAGGCTATTGGGATTAAGCAACATATTGCTTAATAGGATTTGTAATTAAAGATGCGTTTTATTTGGTATCAGCATCAACAGTTCGATGTTTTTAATGGAACTTCAATTTTTTTTTTTTTTATTGCTTAGGTGGATGGACGAGCTCATAGCCCACCTGGTGTTAAGTGGTTACTGGAGCCCATAGACATCTACAACGTAAATGCACCACTCACCTCGAGATATAAGTTCTAAGATCTCAGTATAGTTACAACGGCCACGACGACGACGTTACGACGTCCTAACATCAGTATAAACTTCTTACCACCAGCCTAGTTATTAATCATCTCAAGTCGCCATTATACAGGGTGTTGCGATATGAGCTCGCAAATACTTTCCTAATTAACCATCATAAGAATCGAACCAGCTCACCGATGGAAGAAGTCCTGGTACAGCCACCTGGAGGGGAAGCCGGCTGCAGATATCCGTATCGTCTCCAGCACGCCGCAAGCCCTGCGGTGTGGGACACAGACCACTTATACGTCGTGATGCTGTAATTACTTTTACATATATGTCATCTACAGATATTGTTACGCGCTGGGGTTCGTGATAAATAAAATTCTAACGAATTACAAGTTAACACTGTATTCATCACCTAGAACACTTCACAAATATTTTAAAATTCTCAATTCGCTTCTTCCGCTTCGCTTCAGGTGATCCGTTCGCTGTTTCGCTTCGAGTAGATCCGATTACTGACTACCTACAACGCTTTTATAGTCGATACCTCATCCCTAGAATTATCGAGAATATTCCACACATCTCTAGTATTGTTTCCGTCATGTGACAACAGATGGCGTTGTACTTCTCGAGCGTTCTAGATGCTATTAGGTCCTTCGATATTCGTTCGACTATTCGGCGATAGATGGCGTTACTCTTACCGACGTAAAAGTATATAAACAATTTCATGTTCTTTGTACTGTGTGTTTTTTTTAGACATCTAAAACGTAAATGCGCCACCTACCTTCAGATATAAGTTCTAAGATCTCAGTATAGTAGAAACGGCTGCCCTACCTTTCAAACCGAAACGCATTACTGCTTCACGGCAGAAACAGGCAGGGCGGTGGTACCACCCCCGCGGACTCACTAGAGGTCCTACCACCGGCTTGTGAGCCGCCTCACTGACCTGAGCTGGTTGACGGCCCGCGCGGAGTCGAACAGGAAGGGCGTCTTGGAGTCGTTGGGCTTGATGCAGCGCACGTAGTGGGGCGTGGTGCGGGACAGCGTCAGCATCAGCGCGGACAGCGACGCGCGGAACTGCCCGCCCACCGTCTGCCGCGCGCCGGACGCGCGCCGCCCTGGTTGCTGGACCGACATTTTTTTTTTAAATTATTGTTGGATTATTGTTTTTTTAAGGGATCTTATGACCTGGTAACTAAGACCTTTAAGTCAAGTCTTTAATTTTAATGAATTTTTTTTTATATGAAAAATAATATTATGAAATGAAATGAAGTTGATTAATATGAAACATGACATGAAATGAAAAGAAAACAAAATTGAATGAAATGAGATAAGATGATATTGGATGAAATATAATCTCAGTAAAATGGTGGTCATTTACTGAGATTTTTTCAGTGGACTTTTTGGAGGATCCCGAGAAGTTACGTCCAAGCGGCTTTGTTTCATTTTCCCACATTCGTGCACTTTCACAGATACTAAACAGTTAATAAACCTGAAGAATCACTAAATAGACAAATTAAACCAAATCACACAACTTCACTCCTCGCGTTCCCGCCAAAAAGTCCTGAAGGATTACTAGTGGCCCGGAGCATAGACAATACACATAAATTAGTTATAGATAAGCAACTCAAGCACTCAAGAAAAATGTTTACGGGCGTCGGCCACTACATGGCTTCGCTTCGATTAGTTTCTCATTGCTCCTGTAGACGGCAATAACATATTACCTATCCAATGTTTTATTTTTAATGAAGGATTTTGTAAATTTTCAGAAGCCACTAATTAAGGCCCCTGGCCCGGCGGCCTTTCCAGTTTCACCAGGACAGGTGGGCGAGCAAGGACTCAGCCAGAAGGGGTGGGATTTGATAACAACTGCCCGAGCGCCTCCATAGGAGACCTAACAACTCAAGAGCAGCTGCTTCGCGAATGGATCTACTACCGGATCGGAATCACGACCCTCTGAGAAGATCCGGCGAGAAACTCAGCGGACTAATGCATGGGTTAAGTTGCACATCGAACTCTTTGTAGAGTTCGACAAGTACGGTTACTGGGGTCCCTAAGCCTGCTCCTAGTGTTAGAGCTGAAGGGGTCTAATGCAAAAAATCTGTGTAAAAAACTCTATTACATTACAAAAATCCACAAACCACCAGGTTAGGTACCACCACGCTTTTTTTTAACGAATAAAAAAAAACTGGCCCGAGGTCATGTAATCCGATTACAGGGGTGGGGCATCTATGTACTATCAAACTTGGACTTATTTCTCAAGGTGATGTCCATGGACATTGTATTGTTGATGTCCATGGACTCCAGTAACCATTTAGCCACGGGGGGACCATGAGCCCGTGTACCTATTTAAGCAATAAAAATGACAAAAAGTTTAAAAAAACTGGGTGCTTTTCAGGATATTATCAAAATAACCCTCATATTTGTTCATAAAATATTTATAACTACTGATGAACCCCACGCTTTTTTTACAATAAAATTATTTTTTCTTACACTATTTTTAATTCAAGTTTATTTTCTATTTTTTAGTTGGATTTTCGAGTTAATCCGATGTTTTGAAGGGTCTCAAAATCATGTTCAAAGATTCATACATACATACGTCTGAAGCTAATAAAAGCGTATCAATAAAAGGGCACGTACAGTTAGACTCGTTATCGGCACGGAGGGCGTGGTCCTCCTCCGGGAGGGCGGCGGCAGGGTCGCGGTCTGACGGTCTACCGCGCGCTCCGACTCCAGCATGACGTGTATGAGGCGGCAGCTGGTGGCCGTCCTGATACACTCCAGCTGTTCCTCCGACACTGTGTCACGATTCTTCTCAAGGAAACCGCCGGACTGGTACTCCACGTTGTCAGCGAAATGCTTTATTATGAAGGCTGTCGGAAGAATCCTGTTCATTTCTCATGATTGAGGGTTTTTAGTCTATAGGAGCACCTACTGACTAATACATATAAATAAAATTGGATTGTCTGTTAGTAATATTGATATTGATATGAATATACGGTACATACACCAAAAAAGCATTTTTTACAATTTTTAATCAGCTAATCTCTGGAACGGCTGGACCGATTTTGATGGGACTTTCACTGACAGGTAGCCGATGATATAAGGAGTAACTTAGGCTTTACTTTTTTTTAGACTAGCTTCGCCCCGAGGCGTCATTCGCGGTACGACAATAACCGCGGGTAACATCGCGAGACTTAGCTATTAATAATAAAATTTAATGTTTCCAAAGCGAAGCGAGGGCAGGTCGCTAGTTCAAAATAAATTAGGTTGTCTACCTAAAAGGGAATGCCCTAATATCATGATGTCCATGGACTCCGCTATACACTTGACACTACGAATCGTGGATCCAATCAATACAAGTCCACAGCTTAGAAAGAGCAATCGCATCGCTCTTAGACTTTGAGCATCGTTAATTATTTGTACGCCTTACATTGCGTGTTTACGTTGCAGTACGCATTTTACATGTTTGACTTCTGGAACGGATTGTATACTAAAATGATTAATTTATAACAACACAAAGCAATCAACACCGTTGACAATTGACAATGACTAGTGGTAGGACCTCTTGGGAGTCGGCGCGGGTAGGTACCACCGCCCTGCTTATTTCTGCCGTGAAGCAGTAATGCGTTTCGGTTCGAAGGGTGGGGTAGCCGTTGTAACCTATAGTGAGACCTTAGAACATATCTCGAGGTGGGTGGCGTATTTACGTTGTAGATGTCTATGGGCTCCAGTAACCACTTAATACCAGGTGGGCTGTGAGCTCGTCCACCCATATAAGTAATCAAAATAATAATAATTACAATACAAAGCATCGACACTATTGACAGTTGACAATGAACATGTCAGCTACAAACTCGGACCCACCCTGGTTCCCGAACCTCGGCTTCATGAAGTGCGGGTAGGCGGCGCACTTCTGGTGCAGCTTGGCCACGAAGCCGGTGTCGGAGCCCTGCGGCACGCGGCACTCCTCGTCGAGCAGCGCCAGGACTCCCAGACGGTCCTCGATCAGGTCTATACACGGCTGGTTGTCGTAGAAGTCTATCATCTCCCACGAGATCTCTTCCTACAAGATTCGAGACTTTTAACTTCTTTAGATGGGCAGACACGCGCTGCGACCAGCACCGACCCGACCTAGTCCTGTACAACTTGGATCCACGACAACTTACCTTTATATATTCGTCCTGTTCCAGTTTGAACACGTGCGAGTTGAATTGCTGCTGGAGCTTCTCGTTCGCGTAGTTGATGCAGAACTGTTCGAACGAATTGATTTCGAAGGTCTCGAAGCCGTAGATGTCGAGGACGCCTGGAGACGGAGAAAAAAAATACCGAATACGGTTCAGAGCACGGGACTGACGTGATGTGGGATTCCCTTGGACACAGCCCACTGAGTTTCTCGCTGGATCTTCTCAGTTGGTCACGATTGCGATCCGGTGGTAGATTCAGCGAATTCTAGCTTAGAGAGCGAGTGATCAAACCAACATAAACGGAGCGGAAGAGTATCAGAATAGGTGCCACGTGCAGACTTGACTCGACACTTTGAACTCGTCCACACATCTAAGCAATAAAAATAAAATAAAAAAAGACTGAACTGTTGTCAGATCCTGCGTTTTTTCCCTATCTATTCGCTGGTAGCCTAAGCGGACATTCCAGCTACGCTCTGGCTGGTAGACGATCTCAACTGGATCAACCTGAGAGAATTTGCTAGTACCAACCCTAGCTTTTTTTTTTTTTTTTTCCTACCTAAGCTGAGAGCCTTGAGAGGCTATGTCAGCGTAACCCTAACTTTAGTAGGTGAGCTCACGGGGCTCAAACCTGACGATGTTGCTAACACGAACCCTAGCAAGAGTCGTGCTTCGCAGAACCTACCACCGGATCGGAAACGCGACCCACTGAGAAGATCCGGCGAGAAACTCAGTGGGCCAACCCTAGCAAGAGCGGTGCTTCGCTGAATCTACTACCGGATCTTCTCAGTTGGTCACGATTGCGATCGCTCTCTAAGCTAGGGATGGCTAGACTAGTGGTACCTATACTATTGGTGTCTGGATTAGTGGTGAGTGGACTAGTGGTGGGTGGACTACTGGTGGGTGGACTAGTGGTGGGTGGACTAGTGGTGAGTGGACTAGTGGTGGGTGGACTACTGGTGGGTGGACTAGTGGTGGGTGGACTAGTGGTGAGTGGACTAGTGGTGGGTGGACTACTGGTGGGTGGACTAGTGGTGGGTGGACTAGTGGTGATTGGCCTCACCGATGAAGTGTTTCTTGGCGTGTCCGGTGTCGAGCGCGCGGTTGACTGCGGTGACGAGCCACGCGAACAGCTCCCCGTACAGCTTCTTGGCGAGCGCGTCCCGGGCGCACGCCGCGCGCTGCACGTCCAGCCTGCCGATACATACCACGAGACATTCATTTAAACATCGTGTGCTTTGTTCAATTATTTGTTTCATTATTATTATTGTTATGTACAAAGTTTTTATTCTCGAATTTTTATGAATTTGATTGAACCCGCAAAATTATAATTTGCGTAATTACTGGTGGTAGGTCCGCGCGGGTAGGCACCACCACCCTGCCTATTTTTGTAGTGAAGCAGTGATGCGTTTCGGTTTGAAGGGTGGGGCAGCCGTTGTAACTATACTTGAGACCTTAGAACTTATATCTCAAAGTGAGTGACGCATTTAAGTTGTAGATGTCTATGGGCTCTGAAGCAGTAATGCGTTAAGAAACTCATTACTCACTACTTACTGCGCAGACGGCGAATTATACGTTGAAGGGAACGCCATAGTACCTGGAGACGATACCTCCGCCAGACGTCAAAGCTACGTCACTTGTGGCATATGGCCGGTTTCTCAAAGCATTTTCGACCTTATGTCTAAACAGCGACGGCGACTTTTATCTTGAACGGAACATGACAGTACCTGGAGACGATGCGTCCGCCAGACGTCACAACTGCATCGCTTGTGGTATATGGCCGGTTTCTCAAAGCATTTTTGACCTTGTCTAAACCTCGACGGCCGCTTTTACGTTGAAGGGAACGTCACAGTACCTGGCGACGATGACTTCGTGGGCGGAGGCAATGCGGCGATGGCTCAGCCACCGCGACAGCTCCAAACGCGACACTCCCAGCAGCGAACACGCGTGCGTCAGGTGCTCGTCTGTCGGCTAAATTCAAAAGAACTTCTCAGTGGAAAATAGTGCGCGTGTATAAATGAAGTGAAAGTAAAATGAAGCCTTCATAGGCTATCAGCATAGGCAGGTAAAATAAATCGGTGCCCATTTACTGGTGGTAGGACCTCTTGTGAGTCCGCACGGGCAAGTACCACCACTCCGCATATTTCTGCCGTGAAGCAGTAATGCGTTTCGGTTTGAAGGGCGAGACAGCCGTTGTAACTATACTGAGATCTTAGAACTTATATCTCGAGGTGGGTGGCGCATTTACGTTGTAGATGTCTATGGGCTCCAGTAACCACTTAACACTAGGCTCGTCCACCCATATAAGCTATAAAAAAAATACTAACGCTGATGTAGGCTCCGTCTTCGCAGTCTGCTCCGGGCGCCGCGTCGGGGTCCTCGGACAGCAGCGCCACGTTGCCGAGATGCAGTATCGCGGCCAGGATCGTGAACATGTCCCTCTGCTCCGAATCCGTAACACCTGTAGCACAATCAGCAGAGATCCACAATCTACACTAATATATAACCATCGGGCGATACCCGCAAGCCAGCGCTTCTCAAATTCTGCTCGCCCCTCCATATTTAACTGGTAGGGGACTACATCACGTTGTGTTATCAGTACGAGTGGACATAACTAGCCTAGCCTTATAATTTGCGTAATTACTGGTGGTAGGACGTCGTGTGAGTCCGTGCGGGTAGGTACCACCACTGCCCTGCCTATTTTTGCCGTGAAGCAGTAATGCGTTTCGGTTTGAAGGGTGGAGCAGCCGTTGTAACTATACTGAGACCTCATATCTCAAGGTGAGTGGCAGCATTTACGTTGTAGTTGTCTATGGGCTCCGGTAACTAGTTAACATCTGATGGGCTGTGACCTCGTCCACTCAACTAAGCAATATAAAAAAGGACTATGCGTTAGGCCTATGGGATCACAACTTTAAGAACAGCTGCCTTACTAATATAATATCCTTGAACTATGCGGAACTTATATCAGTTTTAAATTATTTTAATTTTTCGGGTTTTATTGAAGACCGCGACTTCAACATGAGTCCACTTAAAGCTTTGACCCTGAGACTTTAAGTCCGCTCACCTAAAGTAGTCAAAGCGCTTCTAGTTTCGTTGAAAGCTTTTAGATCATCCACTCCGTCGATATTCGGACTGCCGCCTTGATTCAAATAGTGTAATGTGTCTTGATGTTCTGTAACAAACAAATTTTTTTCTAGCCTCATATGTCATATATACATGTCGGCACAGCGTCACTATTTGGTTAAATAAGATTAGTTAAAGTTAACTATTTCCTTAACGTTAACAACTCTTTAAGACAGTATTCAAGAGAATTCATGACTAAGCTACCCCCACTATATACGAGTGACTATTGTCGGATATGATTTCACGATCCTGCAGAGTGAAGGGTAAGCAATCGACGTCGCCCTAAACACGTCATTTCGTATCCTCCTGATCCACTAACGGTGCTTTTATGTACCACAAGCACCGGTCATCGTTCTTGTCAAAACCCGTCGCTTGCGACGATGGGCTCGGCGAGTAAATTAACCCACAGACACAGCCCACTGAGTTTCTCGGCGGATCTTCTCAGTGGGTCGCGTTTCCGATCCGGTGGTAGATTCTGCGAAGCACTGCTCTCGCTAGGGTTAGTGTTAGCAACGTCACCAGACTAGAGCCCCATAAGCTCACCTACACGTTGGGGTTACGCTGACATAGCCTCCCAAGGCTATCAGTTTAGATAGAAAAAAAAATACGAAAACAAAAAAAAAACGTCAAGACATTTCGACTGGAGCAGCCGACCGAGGCGGAGCTCTGTATTGTTATCGCTGTACACTTGAAATGCAATAAATGGAATTTACTGGTAACATGATTTTAATTACCGTCACTATGGAAGGCAATGATAATGATGAAAATAGCGTTACCGACGCTGATATAAAATAAAACTATGCGTTCAACATTCATTCGCCGTCTCTCTTACCTCCTAACACGAAATCTATCTCTCTCACTCAGTCGTGCTCCATATCTGCCATTAATCCATAAATTCCGTTCCTACACATATTAAGGTCATACGTATCGCTTAAACCACCCTTCATCCCTCGCTATGACCCGTTCAGTAAACTTCGTAGCACTCAGCTCCTAAACTACAACACTTACCCAACTTCAGATGAGGCATCAAAGCAGAAGCGGCACACAGCTGATAGAATATGTGGTAGTTCCTCTCGCCGGGACTCTGGTACACCACCCTCGACTTCTCGAGCAGGTACGTGCGCATGCTGGCCCCGGATATCCGGTACTGGCTGTCGAAGTGTATCTCTATGAACTTGCCGAAGCGCGATGAGTTGTCGTTACGGGTTGTCTTCGCATTGCCTATCGCCTGTTGGAGAATACCCAATGTTTCATTACATTTATTGTAAAGTTTTTTAACTTTATTTATTTATTTATTACACTTCATGTAAAATTTACATTGGCGGACTCAATGCCTAAGGCATTCTCTAGCAGTCAACCAAAGGTATGGCAGAATAAATAGTGGTAGGTGCAATGAAATTTATATTAAGTTACAAATACATACACAAAAAAAGTATATATACACAATCACATATACATACATACATATAATAGTTTGTACAGTATTAAAAGAAGCATATTAATAACCTTAACAAACAACTTCATCTCAATAAGTTCATGACGATTTTTCCAACAGCATTCGCCGAACCCTTAATTTCAACGCGCAGCGGTTAGTAATAGTCCTGATCTCGAGAGGTTGCGCATTCCATAGCAGACCATAACTTATGTAATAGATGAGGACGATTCATCTGCTAGAGGTCTAACAATAAGCCGAACCTCAAATGGACCCGGCACCGAACCAAGGTCCGTCCCGACTACATGACTAGGGGAAAACTCCAGCACAATTACCCAACTACCCTCCACGATGTTACCTCGAGTCATGTTTTTTATATTGCTTAGATGGGTGGACTAGCTCACAGTCCGCCTGCTGTTAAGTGGTTACTGGAGCCCATAGACATCTACGACGTAAATGCGCCCCACACCTTGAGATAAGTTCTAAGGTCTCAGTATAGTTACAACGGCAGCAACACCCTTCAAATCGAAACGCATTATTGCTTCACAGCAGAAATAGGCAGGTTGGTGGTACCTACCCTTGCGGACTCACAAGAGGTCCTGCCACCAGTAAATGTCCTTCTTGAAACGCGTGGTATTTGGGCGAGCCTCATGCCACGTGCCGTTACAGCTGTTGGTACCACTCACCTCCATGATGGGACTTGAAGCCAGCACTTTCCTCTCGATCTGGGTCTCGCTGACGTTACCGCCGACAGCTGCGAAGTATCGCATGGCGTACTTTGCCGACACCGTCTTTCCGGCACCGGACTCGCCGCTGACTGAAGGCGAACAATCGGAGACCAGTTCAGAGATGATAACGAGAGGGAGAGGCGGTATATTGTCTTAACAAATATGACCAAATGGCAATTAGGACCATTTATTTTGAACATCGCGTATTTTTTTATGAAGGAAGTATTACCAGGACAGGTGAGCGAGCACGGGCTCAGCCAGGAAGGATGGGATTTGTTGACAGCCCGCCAAATTCATTTACATACACAGTTGTCTAAGAAGTGCCCTAAGCACTAACTGAATTTTCAATCTTATGATCTGGCATAAGATTGAAAATTCAATATAGAACTGTATAATAAACAATAATAGAATATAATATTTATATTAAATGTGTTTAATATTAAAAATGTTGTTGCGCCGACCCCAGATAACTAGGCAGGAGAGAATGATTATGAATAAACAATTATAGAGTAATAAAAATTATTTATCTTGATATGCCAATGCTCATGCATGCTCTACATGCCCATAACAATGGTCTAAATTGTCTCAATTCTGCAAATCCTTACCTATGATACTCTGATCACTCCGTTCTCGCTCCAATTTGGTGTAGGCCTCCTCGGAGACGGCGAATATGTGAGGGTCCAGATCGCCCATCGATTGGCCCCGATACGCCATGATGGTTTCATCGCCTTCGATGAGAAAAATATTTAAGTACGTACTTCAAAATACTTAACTTCTTAGTAGCAGAGACTATAGTCCGGCCGTTAAAAGAAGATGCTCCTGACGGGTTGTGATCGGACGGACTATATAGCTTTGACGTGGCGTTGAGTTTACTTTAAAAACAATTTTGTTATTGATTTTTCCTACTAAGTACTGATTATCGCCGAAAAATAAATCATTCTATCAACTTAGGATAAATGTTGTAATTTTGTGTTCAATTCAGTATTATATTGATTACATTTTTACGACAGAAAGTACAATGAAAAGTCGTAGTTGTTTTCTATGTTATAAATATTCTACTATCCTATTGATTTGGTAATATTTTGTAAATTTTCTGTATGATGTATTTTTTACTGCCGTTGTAGGTAGGAGAGCATACAGCCCACTTGATGGTGAGTAATTATCGCCGCTTCTGGACATCAGCAGTGCCAGGAGCAGAGCCGAGCCGCTGCCTACCGCTAAGTACTCTCCACAAGCCTCGTTTGGAGAAGGATATGCTCATAAGAGACTTGAAGAAGAGCAAGCCTTGAATTTTTTGCAGATTCTTTTCAGTAGTCAAACGGCATTCCGAATTACTGCAAAAGTCATGACGATTAAATTTTTTTTTCCTGCTTCAAAAGACAGCTCTTCACGTACGCAAACACATAAAAAGACACCACTGTGGTACCGACTCTGGTTCTCAAGAAGACCAGCTTCCAATTCACCACAGCCCGTCTCGGAGCCCCCGAACCCAACTCACCGTAAATCGGAAGATCATAATATGGATTGATGGCCACGAGGACGATCCCGCAGTAAGTGTATATAGCGTTACGATCGCAGAATCTAAAAGATACAAAACAAAAAATCGATTACTAAATCGATTAATTAATCGATTCGATTAATCGAATTAATAATCGATTATTATTTCTGAATAGGAGTGGGTAATATCGGTTTTGCCGCGTATCGAATCGTATCTATATATCGAGGATCAATATCGGATATTGAATCTATATATTTTCTGAATCTATATATTGATGGATGCTAGTAGATTTTCTCGATTCATGATATTTGAGATTTGAAACGATACGCTGATATAATATCGTAGTAGATATAGATTTAAGTCAACGTTATANCTAACCTAAAACAGAGAATCGACAATTAAATGTTCATGCTTTACTGTTCTTATATTCAAATTTGAATCGTCCTTTTTACTTTTATAATTAAGCTAATTCACAAGGAGTTTTATTAAAAATGGTTGAATGTTTTTCTGATACCTACCTACATACCCAAATATTAATGGTTCTGTCAACGTCAACGTCAACACAAAGCTTACATATATATAGATAGATTTGTTTAACTTGGTGTCAATTGTATTGTGTAATAAATGAGATCATCGCCTAGAGGACTGACAATACGCCGAACCTCAAATGGACCACCCGGCACCGAACCAAGATCCGTCCCGACTACGTGACTAGGGGAAAACTCCAACACCTACTACCCTCCTCAGTGTTTCCTCGAGTCATTTTTTTTTACTGCTTAGATGGGTGGACTAGCTCACAGTCCGCCTGGTGTTAATTATTTACTGGAGCCCATAGACATCTACGACGTAAATGTGCCACACACCTTCAGATATAAGTTCTAAGGTCTCAGTATAGTTACAACGGCTGCCCCGCCCTTCAAACCGAAACGCATTATTGCTTCACAGCAGAAATAGGCAGGTTGGTGGTACCTACCCGTGCGGACTCACAAGAGGTCCTGCCACCAGTAAACGTCCTTCTTGAAACGCGTGGTATTTGGGCGAGCCTCATGCCACGTGCCGTTACAGCTGTTGGTACCACTCACCTCCATGATGGGACTTGAAGCCAGCACTTTCCTCTCGATCTGGGTTTCGCTAACGTTGCCGCCGACAGCTGCGAAGTATCGCATGGCATACTTTGCCGACACCGTCTTCCCGGCACCGGACTCGCCGCTGACTGAAGGCGAACAACCGGAGACCAGTTCAGAGATGATAGCGAAAGGTAGAGGCGGTATATTGTCTTACCAAATATGACCAAATGGTAATTAGGATCATTTATTTTGAACTTCGCGTATTTTATGAAGGAAGGATTACCAGGACTGGTGAGCGAGCACGGGCTCAGCCAGGAAGGATGGGATTTGTTGACAGCCCGCCAAATTCATTTAATTATACACAGTTTTCTAAGAAATGCCCTAAGCACTAAATGAATTATCAATTTTAGGATATGGCATAAGATTGAAAATTCAATATAGAACTGTATAATAAACAATTATAGAATATAATATTAATATTAAAATTAGCAGTGTTTAATATTTAAATATATGTGCTTACGCCGACCCCAGGTGACTAGGCAGGAGAGAATGATGATAAATAAGCAATTGTAGAGTAATAAAAATTATTTATCTTGATATGCCCATAACAATGGTCTAAATTGTTTTAATTCTGCAAATCCTTACCTATGATACTCTGATCACTCCGTTCTCGCTCCAGTTTGGTGTAGGCCTCTTCGGAGACGGCGAATATGTGAGGGTCCAGATCGCCCATCGATTGGCCCCGATAAGCCATGATGGTTTCATCGCCTTCGATGAGAAAAATGTTTAAGTACGTACTTCAAAATACACGACTAAACTTCTTAGTAGCGGTGACTATAGTCCGGCCGCTAAATGAAGATGCTCCTGACGGGTTGTGATCGGACGGACTATATTTGACGTGGCGTTAAGTATACTTTAAAAACAATTTTGTTATTGATTGATATCGATGTTGATTTGTCCTACTAATCATGATTATCATCGAAAAATAAATCATTCTATCAACTTAGGATAAATGTAGTCATTTTGTGTTTAATTCGGTTTTAAATTGATTTTTTTTATTGCTTAGATGGGTGCTCACAGCTCACAGTCCACCTAGTGTTAAGTGGTTACTGGAGCCCATAGCCATCTACAACGCAAATGCGCCACCCACCTTGAGATATAAGGTCTAAGGTCTCAGTATAGTTACAACGGCTGCCCCGCCCTTCAAACCGAAACGCATTACTGCTTCACGGCAGAAATAGGCGGGGTGGTGGTACCTACCCGTGCGGACTCACAAGAGGTCCTTCCACCAGTAATAGTTTCGATATATTTTATTGATCGAAGGCTAACATGACTATAGATAATAATTTTTTTTTCCTGCTTCAAACGATAGCTCTTCATGAACCCAAACACATAAAAAGACATCACTGTGGTACCGACCCTGGTTCTCAAGAAGACCAGCTTCCAATTCACCACAGCCCGTCTCGGAGCCTCCGAACCCAACTTACCGTAAATAGGAAGATCATAATAAGGATTGATGGCCACGAGGACGATCCCGCAGTAGGTGTATATAGCGTTACGATCGCAAAATCTAAAAGATACAAAACAAAAAATCGATTACTAAATCGATTAATTAATCGATTCGATTAATCGAATTAATAATCGATTATTATTTCTGAATAACAATTTTCGTTGAGACGCTGCGTATTTCGATGAAAAACATATCGAAGTATGAAGGTTGTTTGGTTTATGAGACACTTTTGAAAATGTTGGAAAAGATATCATAACAGAAAAACATATTCAGATATTTGAATGGAGTAAAAACTGTTGACGCTAACAACAAATAAAACTCACCTTTAATTACACAAATAAATGTCGTGTATTAAACGCAATGTCCCTTAACCCTTTGACTGCCATGTAGGTCTCTACGCGGCGCACTCAAGTAATTATGTCCATTTCTGTTACTGAGCGCCTGGATTGCCAACTTCATCTTCCTTTGTATAAATGTACGTTTAAGTCTTAGAAATATATTCATTCTCTTTCCCATAGACACACATCCTGCTAGGGCCAGTGTTGGCAACACTCCCGGTTTGGGCCCCGTGAGCTCACCTACACGTCAAGAAGCTGAAATAACCTCTCAAGGCTATCAGCATAGGTAGGAGAAAAAAAAACCTTTACGGATTCATTCTTCCCAGAATCTACTAGATATTCCGGCGTCTTAGTAAGAAGATCGAAGAGAGAAATCGACATAATCACTTCAGTGCGCCGTGTAGAGCACCGGTGACCTACATGACAGTCAAAGGGTTAAACCAAATAGCCTTTTCACCCTACTATATATAAAAAAAGATTACACATTACACATTTTCTAAATACATATTTGAGGAACCACGTAATTATTCGAGCCGGTCTCGGCATCACAGTTAGGTACGCGTACGTGTACATACGTAAAAAAAAAACAAAACAGTTCTTATTTGCGCAGGTGCTGTCCTCAAACATTCCGAACTTATAATTCAGCGTTGAACAAGAAATACACTTTTGGATGTAAAGCAATCCTTTTAAAAGATAGTTGTGCTTGAGTATTGGCTTTGATAAACGATATAATGTTTCGTGGTTATGAAGGACCCTTGCAGACTACGGTCTAAATAATATTGGCAGATAACCTCATCATGTCTTCTGTCCAGATAGCTGTGACAACCGCCATGCGAACAATTGAGCCTACTTATGTTTACCTATCTGTAGGTTTTTTTTTCTAAGGTCTCAAGTATAGTTACAACGGCTGCCCCACCCTTCAAACAAACCGAAACGCATTACTGCTTCACGGCAGAAATAGGCAGGGCGGTAGTACCTACCCGCGCGGACTCACAAGAGGTCCTACCACCAGTGATTACGCAAATTATAATTTTGCGGGTTTGATTTTTATTACACGATGATATTCCTTCACCGTGGAAATCAATCGTGAACATTTGTTGAGTACGTATTTCATTAGAAAAATCGGTACCCGCCTGCGGGATTCGAACACCGGTGCATCGCTCGACACGAATGCACCGGACGTCTTATCCTTTAGGCCACAACTACAAGGTGGTTTGAGAAGCTATTCTCGATTCACCTTGACCGGTACGCGAGCTTAGGGGGCTCGGGCTGGATGTCAGCAAAGACATCTAACCTAGCAAGAGCAGTGCTTCGTTGAATCTACCACGTGATCGGAATCGCGACCCAATGACCCCCGGCGAGAAACTCAGTGGAACACCGACTTTATTTGTTAAGATAAAGCGTGGAATTCACATGTCGATTATGTGTCCCGCTAATATAAGGCGGGTTGTAAACTAGTTAATCTGTCTATGCAACGAAAAGACAGCCAAGTATATCAACTAATATATATTATAAACGTGAAGGTTTTATCAATGGCCACGTCACAAAACAATACATTACGTCACGCAACAAATAAACCGTACGTGCAGCCGATAAGGAACTTAAACGCTCTTTCATTACTATTGCCCACTGAGTTTCTCGCCGGATCTTCTCAGTGGGTCGCGTTTCCGATCCATTGGTAGATTCTATGAAGCACTGTTCTTGCTAGGGTCAGTGTTAGCAACACTTCCGATTTGAGCCCCGTGAGCTCACCTACATGTTAGGGTGAAGCTGAAATAGCCTCTTAAAGCTATCAGCAAAGGTGGGAGGAAAAAAAAAAGTCCGGCTTTAGGGAGTTTTTTTTTCGTGTTCTGGTACCAGGGTTGGGAAAGCTTAGGGCCGACCTAATAGTCGTGGACTAAAGGATAAGACGTCCGGTGCTTTCTTAGTATTATTCTAGTATCGTGTTTGTATCCCGCAGGCAAGTACCAATTTTTCTGATGAAATACGTACTTAACAAATGTTCACAATTAGGAATAACATAAGTTGATCCGGCTGCTTGGCATAGTTCAGTTATTGCTAGTGCTTCCGCAACGGAAGGGGGCGGCGATCGCGTGACATCACCACTGATAATTCATCTCATGGTTAAGCGGCACTAGTTTATCATTATACATGTTTACTCCATTGCTCATCGCACGATTTTTCAACGGGATTTTTTGTTTGATTAGTGAACATCCTACATCGTAACCTGATCACAGCGTAAATTCCACCATACGCCTCAATTTATAAGGTCGAAATCTCAATTGTATTGTATTAGGCTGTTCCACCCTTTAAACTGGAATACATGACTACTTCGCGGCACAAATAGGTCGAATGGTGGTAACTGTCGGCGCGGATTTACAATACACCAACCACCACCAAAACTCTAGTGATCAAAGTATGCTGGTATAATCCTCAAAGAACCCCGCTGCCTCCATTAGCTAATCCATTAGCCGAGGATAGAGATGGTTGAATTCTACCATATATACTTGGCGTCGATGATACTTATTAATGGATGATGATGGGGGAAAAGGTCGACCAAAGAAGACATAGATGGAGTGTGTGAATGACGATATGAGAGAGAGAAGAGTGAGTGTTGAGATGACGGCCGATAGAATATGGAAAAATCGCTGTGCCGAACACCTAGTGGGATAAGGTGGAGACAAAGAAGAAATCGATGATGCTTATCAACAATGCTAGTTGCTATGGAGAAATTATTTCTCTTATACTTTTTTTTATTGCTTAGATGGGTGGACGAGCTCACAGTCCGCCTGGTGTTAAGTAGTAGACATAGACATCCACAACGCAAATGCGCCACCCACCTTGAGATATAAGTTACTGCTTCACGGCAGAAATAGGAGGGGTGGTGGTACCTACCAGCGCGGACTCACAAGAGGTCCTACCACCAGTAAATAGAATAGAATGGAAATGGAATAGAAAAATCGCTGTACCAACCCACCTAGTGGGATAAGGTATCAACAATGCTAGTTGCTATGGAAGAAGGGACTTCCTCTGTACTTTACCTGACTTTAAGATTATGCAGCACCGCCGGCTCGTGGAGGTAAGAGAGTGACGTTAGATCATTTTGGCCGATGAGGAGCGACGGGTTCCGGAGGGGGGGCATGTGTTTCTCATCTTTGATCTGCGAAATGAGATTGGAATTTAAAAAAAAAATCAACCGTTTTTGGGAGGGGATTCCTTTTATTTGTTACATTCATTATTGAAGTGAAACTTCTTTAGGTGTGTCGAGAGTAAAATTTAACTCGCGACAGATTCGTTATGTTCGATCCAAATATCCGATTCCCGATTGGAGCCAGTATTTATTCTTAAATATAGGTAGCTGCTTTTTGGGTCTGGATAGACTGTGCTTGTTCAAGTCCGGTATGGATTTCTGGTACCTATTAAATGCACAAGGACGAAAGAACATGCTCCTCAATCTGATCATAAAACCATCCCATATTGCAGTATATGAGTTTGCGACTATCTATATATTTAATAGGTGAAGCAAAAACTTTGTACTCCTTTTAACGAAAATTGCGCGGTCGGATGTGTATGAAATTTCTCACACTTATAGAGAATATAGAGAAGGAGTGCAGAATGTTAATATTTTTTTAAATTATACATAAAAAATACATTAAATCAATAAATAAAACCATTACACACACTGCTATGTATTTGACACATACGCATGCTTATTGTCAAACTTTTCTTATTGCTTACGGTCTGTGGTCAAATTGAGAATAGATTAAATATTGTTTGTCTTTATTATTATTATTTGTTTAAACTTATAATTTCAATTAGATGTTGTCGAATTTCGACAATCGGGGGCCCACTAGTATAAAAAAAATTGCAACCTATACATTACCGGATTCCCTAACGTTTAATGATTAACCAGTCAAAGACCTTGCTGGCCGATCTTTTATTTGCCTTTGGTCCAATCGCCACTAAGCTCAGCCACTAGACCAATTTGAAGATTCCATGAAAATTTCACCGAAATCGATCCAAAGGGAAGATACATGCACTATTTTTTTTTTATTGCTTAGATGGGTGGACGAGCTCACAGCCCACCTGGTGTAAAGTGGTTACTGGAGCCCATGGACATCTACAACGTAAATGCGCCACCCACCTTGAGATATAAGTTCTAAGACCTCAGTATAGTTACAACGGCTGCCCCACCCTTCAAACCGAAACGCATTACTGCTTCACGGCAGAAATAGGCAGGGTGGTGGTACCTACCCGCGCGGACTCACAAGAGGTCCTACCACCAGTAAAACGTCTAAAGGGAACATACATACACTAATCGACTTTTATTTATATGGATTGGAGGAGCCATAACAATTTGGCTGTAAATCGTGTCTAGACAGCCAATTCGGTCAGACAGGCAGACTACACGGCGCGACTGCTGTTTGTCTGCTCAGTGCCAGATACGGGTATCATGAAACGAATTTTTGAAGAGTCCTTAATGATGGACGATATATTGGTCATTCTCCTCTGATTAACAAAGCATGAGGCATCCGTTCCGAGCGGGCTCAGAATTCTTTCCACCACCAGTGAATTCCAGCTGACGATTGCATTACGCTGGTATAATACTCGCAAAATGCTACTGCCCATTCTTGGACGAATTCCTCAACCACTATTTATGATACTCGCAGAAAAGGGATAGGGTAATGCTATTACCGATAGACCGACACCACACAGCTTAATCTTATACCTTTAAACGAGCAATTCTTGTATATATATAATCTGAATCTCGGAAACGGCTCCAACGATTTTCATAAAATTTAGTATACAGGGGATTTCGGGGGCGATAAATCGATCTATTATAGCTACGATTTATTTTCAGAAGATGTTGTTTTATTCGTGTTTTCAATAATCAACTCTTCCCGACATCTATTGGCGAATAATAATACTATTTTTCTTAATTGAGGGCAACTAACCGCTTTAAAGACAAAACAAGATGGCGCTATCAAAAAAAAATCTCATCATCTAGTAATTTTAATGAAAGCAAATGAAGCTGTTAGATCTATGAAGTCACAATCTCTTAATTTAGTAACAGTTGTGATTTGAAACTCGACGAAAAGACATGCGAAATGCGACACTAGAAAGAGATAAACTTTTACATCTATAAGATTTGGCCTGTGGTAGAACGAGATAGAATATTTCAAAGTGATTCATTTCTATTCTGTGCAGTGAATTCTGCCCACGTTTTTTAGTAGTTCGCACTGGCAATTAAGACAGGTATGACTGACTGGTGGCAAACTTAAGCTATAAAGCCCGAATTATGGTTTGGTTTGATTTGATTTGATTGAAGATAATTACCGTTATTTGTCTTATTTCATCTGTCTGGTCTAGTTTCACGATGAGAACGCCGGATCGATAGTCGGATGTTACTGTTGCGCTCTCCCACACCTTCTCCGGGTGCTCCACCCATATCCTGGCACCCTGGAACAAAAATAAATATCAGTTCATCATTCTTGGTTCCTTAGTACACCTAAGGAACTAACACCTTGCCACCTTGGCCATATTGCTCGGCGGCCACCAGACAACCCTGAAAGATTGACTGCGGTGGGCAAGAAGGGAAAAGACCCGCCGGCTGGCCACCAAGCTGTTGGTCAGATCAGATAACTGCGCTCACTGGACTCTCTGTTGCGAGCGCCCTGAGAGAAACAGAAAACCGAAGGAAATGGAAGCTGATGGTACAAAGAGCCACGAAGGGCTTTCAGGGACACGACCTTCAGCAATGAAGTATTCGACTAAGAAGAAGATCATGATCATCGTTTAAGTCGTATTCAAAGATAAAAATAGGTGTGATCCCCGACATTGTTAGCATGAACCTACCCGCATAGGCTCATAATAATTATGCCCTAAGTGGGTATATGTTTATTTGAATCTAACGTAATTACGAGACAATCATTTTATACCTTCAGTCTAACATACCGACTGGTATCAACGAAATAAATAAAAAAACCAAATTGTCAGTTAGTGTTTTAAGCCTTCGTCAAATAGAACGCGTACTTAGCGCCGCGTACTTAACGTCGTGCTCTTCAAATTGACCAGATGAGTCTAACGCTCCTTGACGCAACGCATTCGCCAAATCATAGTGCCTTTCGATAGCAGTGTGAAAATTTAAAAGTATTAAGAAATCGAGTGATTCAGATGTGGCATTGTATAAGCATGGGTATTTTCTAACTATTTATATCATTTTTTCGGGCATGTTCTAGTATTTTAATACACATTCACTCGGACGCTAAAATAAAATTTGTAAAAAATTACAACGTCTGACGTCAAAGCGTCCCAACGCCGCGACAGAGCGTTGCGTACTTATAGCGCTGGGGCTCTGTTTGACGGTATGTTACCATATTAGTAATACAACACATCTCGGCGTCATAGCGCGGCGTCAGTTCAGCGCTCTGACGCGCGCTAATTACGCGTTCTGTTTGACGAAGGCTTTAATGTTTTTAAAGTGTATCTATCGAAAGATGAAAGGCTATTTTGTTTAAGCGACATTTATCTTTGTAATTAAAGCATTGATATTAGCGTCAACAGTTCGATGTTTTAATTAAGTAATCAATTAAGTGGAAGATGGAGTATTCCATTGAAATAGCTGACGAAGTTTTTTTTTTAATATTATTATTTTCCTGTAGATCAGATCAGAAGACGTTACGGCGTGACAAGATTCTCAGTTGAGAGACTAACAAGGATTTGGAGAGACCGCAGAATAACCAAAAACACAAAAGTTCAGTTAATGAGATGCCTGGTCTTTCCAATCTTTCTGTATAGGGCTGAGACGGGATGCTGAGGATGCAAGACTGGTGGTGGGGCCTCTTGTGAGTCCGCACAGGCAGGTACCACCATCCCGCCTATTTCTGCCGTGAAGCAGTAATGCGTTTCGGTTTGAAGGGTGGGGTAGTCGTTGTAACTATACTGAGAACTTAGAACTTATATCTCAAGGTGGGTGGCGCATTGACGTTGTAGATGTCTATGGGCTCCAGTAACCACTTAACACCAGCTGGGCTGTGAGCTCGCCCACCCATCTAAGCAATAAAAAAAAAACGTCGTAAGATTGACGCACTAGAATTGCAGTGTTGGAGACGTCTCCTCAGAATTCCGTGGACCGCGCACCGTACCAACGTTTCGATCCTGAAAGAGCTCAACATCAAGAAGAGACTATCGTCAACAGTCCAAATACGACTCCTCAAGTTCTTCAGGGACATCACTCACACACATGACGACTCCCGTTGAGTAGTTGGTGGGTCGAGAGCAAAGTCGAGAGCAAAAGATCTTTCGCACGATCTCCAACACGATGGACCGACCTCATAAAATCTGTGACTCATTCCAACATAAATGATTGCCTCACTCTGCGAAACACCCTGCCGCATGGCGTCGCATCGCGAGAGCATCGGTATCGCAGGATCCGACTGATGCATGCCCACGACCACTCTGTCAAGAGTGTACGACTAAGAAGAAGATATTTTTTTCCAAATCTTAACTTTAAAATGGGTCTACTGCAAAGTTTATTTTTTATTTTTTTATTGCTTGGATGGGTGGACGAGCTCACAGCCCACCTGGTGTTATGTGGTTACTGGAGCCCATAGACATCTACAATGTAAATGCGCCACCCACCTTGAGATATAAGTTCTAAGGTCTCAGTATAGTTACAACGGCTACCCCACCCTTCAAACCGAAACGCATTACTGCTTCACGGGAGAAATAGGCGGGGTGGTGGTACCTACCCGTGCGGACTCACAAGAGCTCCTACCACCAGTACTGTTGCAAGAATATCGCTTTAACCAATAGCCTTGAGAGGCTATATCAGCGTAACCGTAACTAGTAGGTGAGCTCACGGGGCTCAAACCTGACGACGTTGCTAACACGAACCCTAGCAAGAGCCGTGCTTCGCAGAATCTACCACCGGATCGACAACGCGACCCACTGCGAAGATCCGGCGAGAAACTCAGTGGGCTGTGTCTGTGGGTTAATTTACTCGCCGAGCCCTTCGTAGCTAGCGACGGCTTCGACGAGAACGATGACCGGCCTTTCATCCCTCGACATATATAATTTTTTAAATAGAGTTCTGGTGTCAGAGTTAGAATGGCCGGAGTTAGATAGCATATAGTAGAACTCATAAATTCTATATAACATACTTTTTTTTTATTGCTTAATTGGATGGACGAGCTTACAGCCACCTGGTGTTAAGTGAGTGGTTACTGGAGCCCATAGACATCCACAACGTAAATGTGCCACCCACCTTGAGATATAAGTTCTAAGGTCTCAAGTATAGTTAGAACGGCTGCCCCACCCTTCAAACCGAAACGCATTATTGCTTCACGGCAGAAATAGGCAGGGTGGTGGTACCCACCCGCGCGGACTCACAAGAGGTCCTACACCAGTAATTACGCAAATTATAATTTTGCGAGTTTCATTTTTATTACACGATGTTATTCCTTTACCGTGGAAGTCAATCGTGAACATTTGTTGAGTACGTATTTCATTAGAAAAATTGGTTCCCGCCTGCGGGATTCGAACACCGGTGCATCGCTTCAACACGAATGCACCGGACGTCTCATCCGTTAGGCCACGACGACTACAAATAAATTCATATAAATTCTATATAACATACTTTTCCAATAGACTTTTGCTAATCAGAACGAGACCCTTAAATCTCAAGCCGCAAACGCTGTCATCATTTACGCTTACAAATATCGTAACACGACAGTTATCTATTTCCGAATCTCACGTTATCGCATTTGATTTATCACTTATCATTATTGTTTGTATTAGCGAAATGGTTGTGGCACCATGGCCGGCTCGTATTGTGGTGCAAGTGTTTTATTTTAAAAGATTCCTTTGGCACATTTGAGTAATCATGATAGAAGATTACACAGCACATCTAAGATTCGGTGTCACAAGAACTAGACTAGGATTCTGTATGACCATATAAGATGTCTAATGGCTATTATGAATACAAGAGACAATCCGCTGATATTTTTTTTATTGCTTAAATGGGTGGACTAGCTCACAGTCCACCTGGTGTTATGTGGTTACCCGAGCCCATACATTACTGCTTCACGACAGTGCGGTGGTACCTACCCGTGCGGACTCACAAGAGGTTCTACCACCAGTAATTACGCAAATTATAATTTGATTTTTATTACACGATGTTATTCCTTCACCGTGGAATTCAATCGTGAAGATTTTTAAGTACGTAAGATAATTGATAAATTTTTGAACGCACTAGTCCGAAGATCCAAATTTACGCTAGATTTTTTATTTATTTTTTATTTTGTTTCTAGCGTACTGTGAACTCGCACGTGTAAATTCCACGATCATTCGTGTATTTGGCGCGAAGCCTTTATACGTTCTGGTTTGAAAGGTAGTATAACTGTTATACAATGTAATCAGGGCGTCATGTCTCAAAGTGAGTGGCGGAATTCACGTTATGACGTCCATGGACTTCAGTGGCCAGTTAACAATAGGTTGGTCGTAAGCCAAATATAAATTTTACAAATTTAGCTGGTTTGATTTGCATTACACCTGTTCTAAGATCATGGGAATCGTTCGTGAACAGAGATATCAATAATTTTTTTTTCCCTACCAAATCATCGATAGTCAAAGGGACTCTTCCAGCTACTTTATGACTAGGTGAGCTCATAGGCTCAACCTGGGAATTTGCTAACCCTGGCCCTAAAAAGAGCAGTGCTATGCAGAATCTACTACCGGACCTGAATCATCACTCATCGAGAAAAGTAAAATAAATATATATGTATTTTATATATATACTATACTATCATGACATTTTATTATTGATTATTTACGACATCACAGTAAAAACCTCAAAATAACAGTATTTCTCCACTAT
Source organism: Bombyx mandarina (assembly GCF_003987935.1). Next base: position 1,349,159 of record NW_021011536.1, read on the forward strand.
TTAATGGATATTATAATATTATACATATAAACCTTCCTCTTCAATCACTCTATCTATTAAAAAAACCGCATCAAAATCCGTTACGTAGTTTTAAAGATTTAAGCATACATAAGGATATAGGGACAGAGAAAGCGACTTTGTTTTATACTATGTAGTGATTGTTAAATAAATATATTATTGTTACATTACTTTAAGTTCTTGGATCAAGTACTATAAAACACTATTATTATTAATTAAACAAATTTAAAAATGTCACTACTCATACGATACAATGTGATTCTCATGGCCCAGCTCGGTTTCATTTGAATAATCATAGTTTATTGCCAGAAACATACTGGGAGGTGGGAACAATCAATACAGACTGAACAAGCAAAAATTCAACAATGCAAAAGTAAATACGAAAAGAACATCATTTTATCACTTCAATTAAGATTATCTAAATGCTGATTGCACAAAAGTCCGTGACTTTTCAAGGTGTGATGTCATACAGTCATTTCCTTGTGCAACCAGTTACTATGATAATTAACAAAAACATTTTTTTTTTCATTTAACACTAATTCACAAAATCATCTTTATTGAATAGATATTTATTAATTATGTTTTAAAATTAGCATTGTAAATTATTATTTTATTGCTGCTAGTTTGAGGTCAATCCTACGTCATTCTGGTGTTAATTATTTACTGCTGCACATAAATGTCAAAATGTAGGTGACCAGATATCTAAAATCAGTCTTGTATTGGCTATCTAATCTTTAAACAGGAAAGCAGGAATCCTTGACTGCCTTGTCACAGGAATATATAAGATAACGAGATTTAGTCATATGAGCTATCAGTATCCTGCCACTAGTAATTATGCAAATTTATCCTTTTTAGAGGGTTTAAATTTTGTTAAAGGCTATTCAATATAATATAATCATTGTGGAAGGTATTTAGGTCTTATTTATTTGGAAAAATTGAGAGTTCCCATTGTATTTAATCTGAGTAGATTTGATCATATTATTATCATGTGTTTCGATAAAATAGATCTTCTGAGTTGTCAGACCTAACTTTATGGCTAATGGATGCTAGGCTAATGGCTGCTAAGCTATTGGGTGTCTGTTACTATATAATCATGTCATGATAATCATCATAAGCCCATAGTCGTCAACTGCTTGACTTAGGTTTCTCCCAATTTACAAGATTGAGCTGTGTTAAGCTCTCCTCATCCATTTATTGCCTGCCACCCTTCACAACCAAGAGAAGGTTATTAGAGGAGGCCACAACCCTCAGCATTGAGGATTATTGACGGAAGGAGGATAGGACCCTTCACAAATTATCTGTATTATTATTTATTGTACCTATATTTTTTCGATTTATAGTTATCTCAATAACTCTTAGAGTGGGTAAATTCAAAAGTATTGTCTGCTTATATTGATTACATTACCAATTACCAATCAACCACAAAAAAATTATAAACAATTTTGAAAACATTATTTCTTGGTAACTAGCTTATTCTGGGATATGTTTAAAATTTAGTATTGTAATTAATAGTTGTGCTTTTGCTCTTAGTAATATCAATCCAATGTCAAGTAAATTCTATATGAAAATTGCATTGTAAAAATAAACACAAGTTTTACACTCACTAAATCTAAGGTTATATTCAGTGATCAAGTTATTTTAACAAAATATACTTTGTTATTGTAATGCTTTGATACAGTTAATTTGAATTAAACCATTACATAATACCTATTAGATATTTTAGAATTTTTATTTTTGTACACAAAAATATTCTTGTCCCAATTATTTTTGTTTTTCTAATAGGAAATAAATTTCCCTATGGGAAAACAATAATTTGTTTTATTAATTTAATGTATGCTCTCTGACCAAGACAAAACAAAAAAATTCGATTCATTTAGTTTTGACAAAATTGATGAATAATTTTAACAAAACATTTGACAGGTCCAATATTGTTTTATAAATATTTGTGTATATTTTTTTTTATATTTATAGACTTCTAAAATAGAGATTAAATAAATAAAAACTTTCTTAACATCACTTCACTGTCTAACATTGACAACAAGACTTAGATCTTTTTTTCCGAAAGCACGCAAGTGTGATATTTAAAAATGAGACTGATAGGTAGTAAAGGTGATTAATTATTACTTCGTTAGTTCATGTTCTGACAGATTGTTTCTATAATTGTTTTGAACGGTTTAAAAAACCAATAACACCTCTTCCATGTATTCACCCTTTTTACGAAAATTTGTTTTTAATTTTTTTTTTTTTAATTTAGCAAAGTGCCACAAATTCATTTGAGTTTATAACATTACCTTCGTGTACAATTCCTTCGTTGTCATGTTTTCTATTGGAGGATCTTAAGAATTAAATAGGAATTTTTCACTTTTCACTTTTTCATTTCACCACGAGATCATAGCTTCGAAAATACATTTTATTAAAAAAACTAAGGTAGAATTNTTTTTTAATTTTTTTTTTTTAATTTAGCAAAGTGCCACAAATTCATTTGAGTTTATAACATTACCTTCGTGTACAATTCCTTCGTTGTCATGTTTTCTATTGGAGGATCTTAAGAATTAAATAGGAATTTTTCACTTTTCACTTTTTCATTTCACCACGAGATCATAGCTTCGAAAATACATTTTATTAAAAAAACTAAGGTAGAATTAAATTTGCTATTTTTCTGAAAAAATACGAAACGTCACTGCATTGTTATTGACATTTACATTTCACATACGTTCAGTGTTATCAGGCTTTATCAACTATTTTGCAAAACATTTTGCGAAATCAATAGTAGTATTCCAAACTAAAGAAAAGGTCTTATTACACTATCAAGGAAATGAAAATACTAATAAGAAAAATTTCTGTTCACAAAAACAACGAAGAATTGAATGTGTAGAGAATGGTAGGTAGTTTCTTCCTTGATTTCTAAGTTCCGTAAATTGTCTCGTTTTCCCACGGTGCTGCCATAATAAAATTCAAAATGTAGGTTAAAGAAACGATTCGTTTTACGCTATACTTATTGTGATCTAAATTAATTAATAAATGAAACAAATGAAGTATAGTTTGTTTAACAAAAGCCTTTATTTGCGAAAAACCCCAGCTTTCTATATAGACTTCTATATATATTTCTTATAAAGACTCAGAATTAAAGAATTTAGTCCTAAAAAGCATTCAGCTACAACTAATACAAAATTGACAAAAATGTATTCATTTTCATAATTTTGTTTGAAGTTTATTCAAGTCGCCGTTGTTGACATCTACGAATCTACGAGATATTCTAATTTTCTTGTGTCGGGAACCACGCCTGACAAGCTTCGGTAGCAATCTCACACAAAGCAGTGAAAGTCTTGCTACGTGAATCATAATCTGAAACAATGTTAAACATGTTTAGTGTGATTTAAACTTAATTGTTTATTTATAAACTGACGGCATCACCCAAACGTTTGAGTAACTAGATCTTGAGCCTAACCGTCACAAGAGTCACGCTTTATTAAAATAATATACTATTACAGACCCTTATCCCTTTCTTGAATGCAGTGTAAGATAGACTAACATGTAAACCATCAGATAAGTGGTGCTGCTGCCCGTTGTAGTTAAATACTTCTTTCAAAAATAAATTTCCTAAACCTCTCTGGAAGAGAGTCTGTCATGACTTGAAAGGAATATCGTGTCTGAAAATTAATCTCAGTCCTTCTGCAGGATTTTTTTTTATCTCGAACTGATTAAAGCTCTTATTGCGTTTGCACAGAAACTATAATTCGCGTAATTGCTGGTAGTAGGGCGCGTTAAAGCCCACAAGGGTTGTTACCAGCACCCTGCCTATCTCTGTCATGAAGCAGTAACTTCCGTTTCGGTTTGAAGGGTGTCGCAGGCGTTGTATTATAAAACTGAAACATAGAACTCATGTCTCAAGGCTTATTTATTTTTGTTTTTTATGGTTTTATTTTTATGATTTATTTATTTATGGACTTCAGTAACCACTTAACACCCGGTGGACCGTGAGCTCGTCCACCGAAGTGCAATAAAAAAAAACTTTTTCGGATAAAGTTTATAGATTACTTGCCCGTAGGTCCCCTTTTTCCGAACATAATTCCATTCATCGGTGCGTTTTTGTAGTTAGCCTCGCTGAAGTCCAACAGACACAGCAAAATGGCTACAATGCAGAAAGTGACTGTCATTCTCATTACAGCTCTCGACATCTGAAAATGATTAAATTTTCGATTTAGTTCAGTTTTTTTAAATTAAATGTAAAATGTTTATAAGTGAACCAATGGAATCAGTGAAAACGGCAGCAGAGTCCTTAAGCGCCAAATGGAAATTATGAAAAAATTTTAACGCAATCAAAATGATGGATTCAATTCGATAAAATGACACCGCTGCGTAAATTAAAATGCTTCTGATATCAAGACAAATCCTATCTTGTACTACATTAAGGCCTATTATACTATACATAATTTTCACAAAAGTTTCACAATTGGCTCATTATCAGTGTGTGAAATGTGCAATAACTGAAAACAAAAAATCGTGATTTTACCTTTTATGTTATTTTTCCTGTCTTGGTAACCCGACCGATGTCAGCTGTCAACTGATGTCTAATCCCGAGTTTCCCGCCAATTTATACCAAGATTTTAGAAAATGGCGTCGGAGGCAATACCCTCCTTCGGCTCCTTCAATTATTGGATTAAGTGGATATTAACCGCATATTGACAGTGGACCCAGAGGGATTTTAAGTTTGTTAGTGCATAAAATTAAACTGATATTGAAAACTAAGTCCCATAGGGTGTATAGGGTGTAATCTTAGTTTTTGTGAATTCAGCTGTCTATTAAATTCAATATTCATAAGCTCAGAAATAATCAAAGAATAGGGCTACATTATTTTCATATCCATTTGAGAAACAAAACGTTCTGAATACACAATGGCGTTAAATTCAGTAAATATCACTACTCCCAATCAAACTTACTTATATTATAACGTTTTGATATTTTCACACCACATTCCCTGGAAGAAGACTGCCCATAATTATGGTGAGGAAATAGGTGCCATTGTAGGCAAACGAGCTNTAATCAAAGAATAGGGCTACATTATTTTCATATCCATTTGAGAAACAAAACGTTCTGAATACACAATGGCGTTAAATTCAGTAAATATCACTACTCCCAATCAAACTTACTTATATTATAACGTTTTGATATTTTCACACCACATTCCCTGGAAGAAGACTGCCCATAATTATGGTGAGGAAATAGGTGCCATTGTAGGCAAACGAGCTTGCGGCCCACCTGTGAATGAGTGGTTACAGTCCGACATGCTTGTTAGAAATGCCAGGGACACAGTCAAGCCGCTGCTCACTGCTATTTTTCGCGCTCAGAAAATATCGTGGAAGTTAATTTCAAAGCTGGATAGTAAGTAGCAAAAATGATATCTGGAACTGTGGATGAAAGACTACTCATCACCGGCAAAATGGAAGGAAAGAGCCCTAGCGGGCGTAACTCCATGCACTGATCCGATCAAATGAAGACGACGTTGGACTCTAGCATCAATGTCGCTATCCACTGTGCAGAGGATGGGAGGGAATAGAGGAACGTAGTCCAAACAAAAGTGCTCCGTGAAGGTCAGGACCTTCAGCACTGAGGAACACGACGCAAGGAGGAGGAGGTAAATAAGGATAAACTCTACTCCGGTCTCGGACGGCTTTAGTTGAAAACGAGATGACGGGATCATCTCAAACAATATAAACCCACGGACGATATCCAAGACCAAGAAATAATATATATAATAGATCAAAACGCAAATATGTAGTTTAATAAATGTGTTTAGTAAGCCATCTGGCTAGGTTAGGAGTAGGTCGAAAAAAATTCTACCCATTTTTGGGTCAAACACCATTCCGGTTTGGAAGGTAGGTTAGCCCTTCTACGATAAATTAGAGACATGGAATTTACGCTTCAAGGTGGCTTACGGTATTTAGGCTGTGAGACATCCTTGAAACCAGTTCGACACTCATGATCGTTCTTTTCTTTTTTTCCTACCTACTCGAGTAATCTCCCAGGGGTTTTTCTAGATTCACCGAGCTAGTAGGTGAGCTCACGGGGCTCGAACCGGAGTGTTGCTAATACTGGTCCTAGCAAGAGCAGTACTTCGCAGTATCTACCACCGGATGGGAAACGCGACCCACTGAGAAGATCCGGTGAGAAACTCAGTGCGCTGTGTCTATGGGTTAATTTACTCGTCAAGCCCTTCGCCGCAAGCGACAGATTTGGCGACGACGATGACCGAGGCTTGAGGTACCTAAAAGCACCATTAATGGATCGGGAGGATCCGTAATGACGTGCTTGGGGTGACCTCGACTGTTTACCATTCGTTCCACCGGATCGGGTATGAGGAACGTGGCTCTCCACGACGATCTGAAGCTTGAATTCATCAATACTTATTTTCAGTCGGCATTAGTGCGTCATTGAAAGCGGCACGACACGAAAACCCTCTTGTCATGGCCGCCGGTGCCTACATACCTGAACGTGCGGACCAAATGGTAAACAGTCGACGTCACCCTAAGCTGGTCATTTCGGATCTTCCCGATCCATTATTAGGTGCTTTTAGGCACCTCAAGCACTGGTCACCGTTCTAGTGGAACCCGTCGCTTGCGACGATGGGTTCGGCGAGTAAATTCACCCATAGACACAGTTTCTGATCCGATGGTAGATTCAGTGAAGAACTGCTCTTGTTAGGGCTATTGTTAGCAACATCCTCAGGTTCCGTGAGCTCACCTATTCGTTCCAGTGGCCGCCGTGCATCACTAGCCCATGTACTTCTTTGTTAAAAGTAATAAACTGTAACAATTGCTTTCCTTTAAATTCTCTAGAGTACGTCCTTAATATTAATAAGAAATGACAGACCTATTAAGGAGACAAATAAGTTGATTACGACAGCAAATTTCATTGCAATATCCGTTCTATTTACGAGAAATTACATTCTTTGATATTGTTTTGTTTTTATTGAAGGGAAGCGCGTGCTAAATAAATTTCAGTAAAATTGTTTCAGATTTTTTTTTGTTGGTGAAAAAGTAAAGAAACGGTATGCTTATTCAAATCTATATTGATGAATCCTATTTAATGTTAAAAAAATCTTAAGAGCTTTTCACATCACTGTCCCTATGATATCTTCTTCGTCTTTTACTCTTCCTTATCCCACATAATGGGGGGTCGCTGAGGTATGTCTTCTTACTATGCATAGAAATAAGGCATGAGTTTAACGACCGGCCATTGGCTTATTGTCAACCTTCCCTGGGTTAATTTTTTATTTTATTTTCCGATGGGTGAACGAGCTCACAGTCCACCTGGTTACTGGAGCCCATAGACATCTACAACGTAAATGCGCCACCTACCTTGAGCTATAAGTTCTGGGGTCTCAGTATAGTTACGACGGCTGCCTCACCCTTCAAACCGAAACGCATCACTGCTTCACGGCAGAAATAGTTAGTGGTACCTACCCGTGCGGACTCACAGGATGTCCTACCACCAGTAATTACGCAAATTTTGCGGGTTTGATTTTTATTACACGATGTTATTCCTTCACCGTGGAAGTTAATCATGAACATTTGTCAAGGACGTATTTCATTACAAAATTGGTACCCGCCAGCGGGATTCGAACACCGGTGCATCGCTAGATATTAGTGCACCGGACATTTTATCCTTTAGGCCACGACGACTCCAGGAGTAAATTCATTGCTACGTTCCTTAGGGAGAGTTTTTTCTGTTTGTTTTTGTGTTTCTTTTACTCCATCCGCTTTTGGTTATATCATTTAAATTTTATTGTTGCAACATTTGTACATTTACACTAAAATATAAAATCCTCATTTGAGAAAGTTTCGAATTAACGAAAAAGAAAAAATAGTCACATTTCGTTATAATATAGAAATAACTTTTGAGATAATCATAACGTCCATATAATAGCGGAAACAGGAAATTAAAAAATGACTCAAAATAGGTATAAGTATTTTAATTAACTAAGTAAATCTTCGCTAGAATGGGCTCTAAAATTCTAATTTAATGCAAGTGGAACCGCGGGACACAGTATAAGTATGCTAGTGTGACCAGTACTCATTTCATAGTAGCATGCCTTTATGCACAATTCAATTATTTTCTAAATACACAACAATTTCTTGGCAAATGATGAAAGATAATAAAATTATGCTTCGATAATAATACTTGGGTCCTGCTCGCACTCTTGGTGGAAATATAAAGTAGGTTGTGAGTGGTGTGGTATAAAAGCAAGCGAAAGACGACAACGTCATCAGTATTCCAAAAGCAACATAGCTTTTAGTTAAGAAAACTCTTCTACAATTATCAGTTGTTGAAGTAAGTAATGTAATAAGAATATTTTAGTTGGGGATTGGACTTCATTGTCGGGACGGTCAAACACTAAGCAATATACATAATAAAATCAATACAGGTCACTAGTCACTATAAGGCACATGGATTATTTGTGACTACCTAGAGAATTAAATGTTTTTGCTTTTAACAAAGGATTGGACTTTCCCGATTTAGATTTATTTAACTGAAATCCATACATCATACCTTAGAAACACTCTCACGAGCCACTAATTCGATTCGGTTTTGTGAGTTTTAAGCGCTACTTTTAATTTTACATTATTTTTTTTGTAAATTCATTTTTCTTATTTTTATGTTACAGTATATATACGACCAGATGACTATTTAAATAGTTGTGACATGTTGTGTGTTACAAATATATGTAGTACAAGCGGCCCGCTCCGGCTCCGCTCGGGTCTTTAATCAAAATTTCAACGATATTTGAAGTTGTTTTATGTTTAAAAATAAAAGAACACTTATTTCGGCATAATTATAATAGTAAGACATATTATGCCGCCGCGACAATTTTTGTAAATAATAAAGTGTTCTACAAAGTCGTAGTACATTATTTTCAATCAATAGTTTAATCAAGTAATATTATCAATCGTTTTCGCAGGGCACGCGATGTAAAGAATATTTTAGGTCATTTTTTTACACCTTGGGTTACATTATTGGAATTTTAGTAAGGATCCCTAATTTTTTTTCGAAAAATATTATAGCCTATGTCACTTGGGAATAGTATAGCTTCCAAACAGTGAAAGAATTTTTCAAATCGGTTCAGTAGTTTCGGAGCCTATTCAATACAAACAAACAAACAAATCTTTCCTCTTTATAATATTAGTATAGATGTATTTTTTGAAAACTCTAAATCTTGATGCTTTTACAGCTTCAAAATGCGCGCCGACCTGATTTATTTCATGTTTCTCATGATTATTTTGACGTTGGCAACAATTGAAGCAACGTACAGAAAACCACCTTTCAACGGATCGATTTTCGGGAAGCGAAATAACGTAGGTAAGAACGTTTAAAAAAAGGTAAATTATCTATAATTTTCTCAATATTACTTACTACCCCCAAGTTTAATTAAATATTAAGATGGATTTTAAATGTATTATAGGTAAGATTAGTGATAAGATAGACCTGTAGATTAGTGTCCCCTTTTTGTATATTTTTCCCCCACCTTTTCGCTGGTAGCTTAAGGGGCTACTCCAGCTTCACGCGGATGGGTAGGTGAGCTCACGGGCTCAACCTCAGAGAATTTGCTAACATTATAATCCCTACCAAGTGTACTGCTTGATATAATCTACCACCGGATCGGAATCGCGAGCCACTGGGAAGATCTGGTGAGAAACTTAGTGGTCTGTGTCTATGGGTTAAGTCGCTCGTCGAACTCTTCGTCGTGATTGACAAGTCCCACGAGGATGGTGAACGATGAAAAGCCAAACTTTTGTACTTATGTAGATACATCTGTAGATTATTGAAATTTTAATCTAGTGCCGTTGTCAATAGCGTTTAATTTTTAATTCCAGAGAATGATTCTTCGGGCAGAGCGATTGCAGCGTTATGTGAAATCACTACCGAAACTTGCCAGGCTTGGTATCAGGCTTTGGAGAGTCAGTAAAATATCGTCTTTATCGTCATTTCAAGAACTTGTTTAATCGAAAACTTATCCAATATTTTACATATTCAATGGGTTACCAGAAATAAAATGGCTTTTATAGAGTAATATCTTTTGATTTATTTGCGCAATCCCAATGAAAAAATAAAACGGTAATTCAAAGATCGTGAATTTCGTCAGTAACATTAAAGTCACTAACATTATGGTAAGATGTGAAGATGGATAGGATTGTAAAGTCGTCGTGGCCTAAAGGATAAGACGTCCGGTGCATTCGTATGTAGCGAATCACCGGTGTTCGAATCCCGCAGGCGGGTACCAATTTTTCTAATGAAATACGTACTTAACAAATGTTCATGATTACTTCCACGATGAAGGAATAACATCGTGTAGGAGAAAACAAACCCGCAAAATTATAATTTGCTTCATTACCGGTGGTAGGACGACCTGTTAGTCCGCATGGGTAGGTACCACCGCCTGTCACACCGGTGAAGCGGTGTGATCGCGGTGAATGCGTTTAGATTTGAAGGGCGGGGCAGCCGTTGTAACTGTACTGAGACCTTAGAACTGATATCTCAAGGTGGGTGGCGCATTTACGTTGTAGATGTCTATGAGCTCCCGTAACTACTTAACACCAGGTGGGCTATGAGCTCGTCCAACCATCTAAGAAAAGAAAAAAGATTCCATACTTAGATAGGTGTGGGAAAATATGTATGCGTATTAAACTTACGCATTGCATAGTAAATGACTAGTAGAGTCCATAGCCCGTGGATTAAGCCCCCATGTACTCCTCTCGGATAGGGTTGCTTTGCTGAAATTAAAATCCTGAAGTATATACTTAAAGAAGTATATACCTTACTTACCTACTACTATAGATTCAATTACAAGTTCCGAATTAGAACGCCGTCCGTCGAACTATGGGGTAGTAAAAATCGATTGCAGATCTTCCCTGTGTCGTTATAAGTAGCAGTTATAAAAATGAGATATGGAATCAACTTTCCCGATTGTTATCTAAATAAGTGGTAAATCTGTACATGTTTTTGTACGCATATCTTGCATATAAATGAATACAGCGGAATTGAGATTCCTCAATTCTAACCACCTCGTATTTGAAAGCTCATATTAACGGTCTACTCCCTTCTAGGAAATTAGTTATATTCAGAAGCTCATCTACTGAAAAACTAGACTGACTAGTGTCGATTTTTCTCCAAATACGTTCCAACGAACTTAGTTTCAACATAATATAAGCTTGGTGAAAATTACACAATTGATCAAAACTATTTAATGGCATCGCAAGCATCGGCCAGTGAGCTTTCTTAGTTCTCCAAACAGAAATTTAATTGGTTCAAGGGACAAGAGATTATAGTCCATGTAAACAGATTAGTGTTAAGTGGTGTCAAAGGTACTAAAATACCGATTGTCGAAGATTGGGTGTTCGGTAGATTAATCTTTTGCTGACTCAATTTTGATTCTTTGGCTGTCAACGAACGCAAATATAAGTACATAAGCGGTGACTGCGATTTACGAACTCATGCAAAGATATAGTAAAGCTACTGTTTCCAATTAGCCTAGAGACTACAGTAGTCAAGTACATGTCAATGATTTTGTTCTGCAATGCTGCGTGTAACGAAGCATTTTTAAGTCCCAACTGATTTGTTCTGTGCGATCATCAAGAACTTTGACATTAATTTAACAAAATTTTATTGGACAAATCTGCAATTTTATTCTTTACGCCAATAACAATTTTTCTATTTTATTGTTGTGACCACGTTTTGAAAACCGAAACAAGTTACCGACCTGTCATGGCTGCTAAGTTTTCGTAATTTACGTGTGTGACAAATTGAAGCTCTTAAATGTTGATGAATATGTAAATTATCGTGAATTTTATGCTAAATAGTAAATCAAAGCAACTTCGCATTTTAACAAAAATCTTGTAGCGAAAGCTTGAAATCGGGCACAAGAACTGAAGGATTAAAAATCAGGTAACTTTAAAATTTATTTCTCTGTTTTAACACGTATTTTATCAACGAAACGAATTGAATATGCAAATTTATGGTTTAAACATTACATAATTATCGGTTCGACTTCAAATTAACAAAACCGATTCGGTTCTATACGATTTTATTTACGCTATTTTAAATTAACAATCTATTCTTTAATATATGTAAAAAAAAAAATAACCTGTTGAGTATATAGTAATAAATAGTAGTAAAGAGCAATCACGTAAAAAATTAATGAGAATCTCATAATCTCAATACATTAAAACACATAGTGCTGTGAAATATTTTCTTAATATTTTATAGTAGATAAGGGATTATCTCATTAATGGGTTCGAATGTTATTGTTCTACAGTATACATTTTTAATGTAATGCGTTATAAAATAAACCAAAAAAATTCTCACTACATTAATGTTTTACTAGTTTTTAAAACAGTCACTTTTGCATTTGTTTATTCATGTTAGTTAACATTAAAAAAATAAAGTTTAGCTATGTTCATTGATATGGAGTACTCCAGGTCATCTAGTATCCAGAAATATAGAAAAAAAAAGATTTTAACGCCAATAACAACCATAATTTTTTTTTTATGAATGTAACAAAGTGAATCTTTATAGAGGTAATTCATTATTATCTAACCTAATCATGGCCTTAATCTTAATTATCAAATTGCAATATGAATAATATCATCAAACTCCAATGAAATAAGTTTATTTCCAATTTATTTTCTAAAGGAATATTTTTTACTCCCGGTTCCCGTTCGTAAGCATCTTCAGAACCACATTTAAAATGATGATATTAAATTTAAGCTAGAAGCAACATTTGTTTTTTTCTATGCACACACCATAATGGTATATAGACAACCATTGATGTGTTATAAGCAGCATCTGACTAGTTTTAACATTTAAAACTTCATAAATTTAGCTCTTCATAGAATTTTATGATGTGATATATAATATTTTAAAAAATACATTTCGATTTAAAAGAGTGACGTGTGTGTATTGAATAGTGAATACAGTGATTTAACCAAACAGCAGTGAAATTGTTTATTTTCAGTGTGAAGAAAGAATACAATAGACAAGGTATGGAACCTCCAGTGAAAAGAAACAGAATTGATGACAGCATAAACAGTATCACGATCAAAAATCAAACAGGCATAGACAATTTGATAGACAGTATAATTAACTCCAAAAATCAGCCACAAATTATTTTAGGTGATGAATATTACCAGACGCTACCACTAATAAAAGTCTTTATCGGACATGTAAAACAGCCTAAAGACATATCGAAGCTATTTGAAATACTCAATGAGAAATTACCATTGAAACATCTGCTTCACCTGAAGCGTGTCCGGAAAAAGGATATATTATTATCTCCTGTTTCGTTCTTAAACAGCGACACTCAAGAATCAATTCAAGAATACATTGAACGTAATATACCAGAAATCAAGGATTGCTTCGAATATTTCAGGGAAGCCACCGTACCTTTAACTCCACCGTTAACGAGAAAGCAGTACATGGAAAACTTGAGACACTGGTCACTTAACTTCCATCCGAATCATTATATTGAGACAATAATGAGCGATCAGCCTTTCAAACAGAGTGAAGCGAGAAATCACAGAATATATATGGCCTTGACATTCGAGATCGTAAAATGGTACTTTAACATCAAATCTTATGAGGATATTTTACAGAGTGATTTCAATGCTGCTGTCGTCGTAGACCCGACCATAAACTCTGTAGTGACTCTGGCTGTGGATAATAGACACGAACATCCTTTACAACATCCGGCAATGTTGGCCATAGATAATGTAGCGAAAACACAAGAAGGCGGTGTTTGGAAAATAGACATTGACGATACTTTAAAAGAAGATTTGAAAGAAAAATTCAAGATACAGTATGGGACTAGAAGTGGCACTGCTGAATCACCTTATTTGTGTACAGGATATTATGTTTATTTATTAAGAGAACCATGCATTATGTGCTCTATGGGCTTAGTGCATGCAAGAGCTAAAAAGATTTTCTTCTCATTAGACACGCCGCTGGGAGGCTTAAAATCCAAGACGAAATTGCAATGTATTGAATCATTGAATCATTGTTTTGAAGTGTTTACCGGGTTTTTGTAATATTATGAAATTTTGAATTGCTTCAATTTTAAATCAATAAAACTTTCTTTGTGATACCTACCTACTTCGTTTAATTTTTTTTCTCCTACCTAGGGCTTCGCCCCTGGACCCCGGCTCGGTACTTCACGAATTTTCGACCTTGTAGGAGAAAAAATAGTATGTGCACCGCGGGAGAAAAGTTGGACATTTCCTGCCACGTTTTGCCACCCTCTCCTTCGACTCGGGTGGCCATTTTACACGCGGGAGGAAATGTCCAACTTTTTTCCCTTGGTGCACAATGTATTATTTGTCACTTTCAATAATTATTTTCTAATAGTGGATAGCTGATGACATTTGCGAGGCGGGTGGTGACATTGGCGTTATGATGTCTGTCGTAGCGCGATTAACCCTTTCAGCGCGAACCGTCGATAGATCGACTCTCTCTTAATGTGAGAATATACTGTGCTGGTGGTAGGACCTCTTGTGAGTCCGCACGGGTAGGCACCACCACCCTGGCTATTTCTGCCGTGAAGCAGTAATGCGTTTCGGTTTGAAGGGTGGGGCAGTCGTTGTAACTATACTTGAGATCTTAGAACTTATATCTCAAGGTAGGTGGCGTATTTAAGCTATAGATGTCTATGGGCTCCAGTAACCACTTAATACCAGGTGGGCTGTGAGCTCGTCCACCCATCTAAGCAAAAAAAAAATATATATATATATATATATATATATAGACTATTTACGCAGTTTGATTATAGGTATTAGATATCGACCGGTACGTACATAAGTGTCTTAGCGCGCGCACGTGTAATGTCTTTACGATGTTAATTACATTCATAAATAACGATTTAAAATTATTTTGCTGCGAATTTATCATAGATTCAGAACCTACATATACATAGGTTTAAGAAAACTATTAAAGAACATCTGTGCAATAAAGCTTACAATAAAGTCAATGATTATCTAGAAGATTGCACAAAGTGGGAATGAGTTGCTCGATCCGGGCATTTCAATATTGTAATAATCGTTATGTTATAATTACTTATTGTAAAAATGAATATTTAAAATAATCTAATATTAAAAAAAAAATGTAATATTTCAAAAAAAAAAAAGAAATGTCCGCTGAGTTTCTTGCCAATTCTTCTCAGGACGGAGGCTAGTTCTTGTGAATTGGCGGTAGTTCTTTTGACGTTCAACAAGTATGTACTTTCATTTATGTTGAATAAAACTTTTTTGATTTGATTTGATTTTTAAATATATATTTTTAAGGTACTTTTCATCAAAAATCCTTTAGCAATTTCTGCAAACTATGTGAAAACAAACTCAGTACTAAAAGGGTTAAGGTATTTAATAGACTTTATTCGGCGATAGATGTCGCTAACAGTAGTTTTAAGATCTACAGCTCGTTACCTATATCGGGAACTTGCAGAATCGGATAGGACATATCCCCACTCGAGGCACCCTCAGAAAACAATATTTTTTATATTAATCACCGTATCTAAAATGCTGGATATAGCTAAACAGAATATTTGATGTTAATTGGCTACCGCGCGTGCTTACTATTAGTTCGAAGTCCTTTGATTGCGGGGAGTGTTAGAAATACGAACTTTACCACTCGGATCGGAATGCATGACCAATCCATGGCAAGACTGTGGTAAAACTTACTGGCACTGGCTCAATGCGTTCAGTGATGTCGCGGAAATTTGACAACCACTGGTATATTATGACGTCGCCAATGCAGTCTCTTCTTTCTTTCCTATTACCCTTTGCTAGGGTGTAGGGCTCGAATCAAATTCTTCCATTTTCATCAATCTTGGACAGTCTGTTCTACCTCCTCCCACGTCATACCCAAGACGCTCAGTTCAGATTTTCGAAATTTGACGTAGACATTTATTCACAAACCAATTGCCAACGCGGTGGACCAACCACATTAAAACTACAGTGAGAGGTCCCCTAAATCCCCGTTGGATAGTTACTGTTATTTTAACCCACTAAATGGGGGACGCAGAGGCGAAGAGATGACGGGACATCCTGAGACCCGTCAAGCCTACACCCTCCAACACCACATGACGGTCACGACCACTCTGTCAAGAGTGATACATACGACTGAGAAGAAACAGAAGATAATGACGTCATACTATTGTAAGACTCGAGTTCCAAAGCTAGGAAATAAATACACAGATTGCAATAGTTCACTTAATTCTGTATTGCTTTATTTGTAACTCCACTTGTACAATCTTTAGATATCTGCTCACTACTGAATACACTGCTTTCTGTCCCGTTTTTTCAGACTACCGCTTTTTTTTTTATTATGTCACGTCCCCACTACTGTAATTGCTCCCACCAACAGCGTTGCTATTTGGCAATCCGAAAATTGCCTTAACATTAACAAATTTAATTATTTTACAACAAACCTTACACTATGAAAAGAAGTCCCACAAAAGCATTCGTCAGAGAAAGATAAAATCAGTATGTCAATTGTCGTTCATGGTTAATTAGATGCTGGCATGAAATGGCCTTGGTTCGTCGTAATAACGCTATTCACATGTTTCACGCCAAAGAATCGCGATAGTGTAAACCCGATAATAATACCGGGCCATCTTAATCGCTAATTTGTGGGTAGTTGCTAACGCTCTTTATTTGGAAATTCTAAATTTTCGTAAAATGGCTTTGTCGTCCACGTCAGTCTGTAACTTTATAGTTTCGTGGCCAGTTATTAATGTGCTTCAATATAAACCGTTTATTAGTTACCCAGTTCGCTTGGATTTGGATGCTTGCTCTGACAGAATCATTATTGTAGTAATAATGTCAACGGTAGCGCGGTCTCCGTCAATGTTCATTCGAAGTTGTCCGATTTCGCTGAACTAATTTCCATCCTTAATTTCCCAACTAATTATAACCTAACCATAATTAATTAAATGTAATCAAGTTTTACTTATAATAATTGAGTTGACATCATGTAGTAATTGTGAATTTGTCAGTTTTGTATTGATGATCCCTTTGTTGGTGTAACTAAATAAATGTTAATGGACGTACTCGATTTCTTGTTAATCTATCGTATTTATGTAAAACAGCAAGAATGTTATAAAATCTATTTAGAGATTATTATATTAGAAATAATTTATTATATATCCAGCTAGTGTTGTGTTTCTCCACTATTTGATATCATATCATATCATTTCTTTCTAATATAAATTGAGACTTCAATCTCATATTCTAAGCGTTTCGACATTTGTAGGCAGCGGCTTGGCTCTGCCCCTGGCATTGCTGAAGTCTATGGGCGACGGTAACCATTCGCCATCCGGTTAGCAGTATGTTCGTCTACAAGGGCAATAAAAAAAAATCACACTTCATAGTTCGAATTGTCCGCTTTTGGCCATGATTAGTCGTCAGACGGGTCATGATCCTTGGTTATGTGGACTATACAAAAATTATAAATCTATCTTCTATCTTCTTCTTCTTCTATCTTCTATATATATAAAAATGAATTGCTGTTCGTTAGTCTCGCTAAAACTCTAGAACGGCTGGACCGATTTGGATAATTTTGGTCTTGAATTATTTGTGGAAGTCCAGAGAAGGTTTAAAAGTAAAGTAATAAATATGAAAATGCTCGGTATTAAATAAAAATAGCAATTTTGTTTTTCCTTTCATGTCCCCTCCGTCGGACAGATTCCTTTTGTTTGTTTTAAGGTTATTTCATACAAAAGTTTAGGTATTTTATTTATCGATTGAGGCACTACGACGTCTACCGGGTCAGCTAGTTATAAATAAAAATATGTAAGAAAATACGGAAACATTTAATGGGAAAGTCCAAATTGGACATGACGTCATCAAGCCACGCCGTTACACTTCGATCAGTGAGGCTCTAATAAATTGCCGGTAATCGCGAACTGTGAACAACGTGACGGGTTCCGCAGGAAAAAAACTGCTTAACGAAGTTGCAGTACTCATTTTGATTTAAACGAGTTAAGATATCAATTGTAGGATTGGCGCAGGATAATTCAAGAGAAAGTTATTAGAGGAAGCCACGGCCCTCAACATTGAGGATTATCGACGCAAGGAGAAGGAGGTAGTACGGTATCGGGAAGGTGTTTATTCGGCTGTGGATAACTAAGGGTTCAAATTTGTAAACGTAAAACAGTCTTATCGTTAAAATTTTATGAAAATTAATTGTCGTGGTTACAAAATTTATTTATTGTTTTAGCTAGTTAGTTAACCAGCTTAATTTACAAGACTATGTAGAGGTTTTAGGGGTTTGGACCAATTAAATCTTTAACATCAATTGGGCTATCTAGAAAATGAATCTGTTTTAGCCAAAATAAAGAAACAAAATAATTTAGAAATGTTTTTGAAACTAAAAATGTCCGTCCTATGAATATTTCCATCGTTTTATTGCACACTTTTAAATTGACGTCCAATTTTCTTCTTCCACGACATGTTTCGAAATCCCAAATAAAATGGTACACACCATTTAAGCGGTCAAACGGTTCAGCATACCAATTGTGTCTTCCCCTTCATTGTGACAAATATCATGCGTCCACTTCTAACCAGACTCCCGTCGGATTTGTACGCGCCAAGTGAGCTACGTATTTAGCTTCTGTTTCGCCTGTCCGTCCGTTTATTAATTATATTTTTCTGCAATGAATTCGTTTGAAAAACGATGGCCGTTTTTCGCCATGTAGCCTAGCGCATATGAAGTGAGTTTTGGTGAGTTGGTTCTTTTTAATTTTCAATTGATTTTAAGATTGAATGGACTTTTTATTTTATTTGTATTAACTTCTTGAAAATATTTTAATTGGCTGCTGGAATTTTTTTGATTACTATAATTAATTGTACCTTGAAAACATAAAATATGAAAGTATTAACACATTATCTGCTATTATTGCTTAATAAAAGGTAGTCGTATCGAAAATCTTAGTGTAGTATTTTTCTCATTGATTTTTAAATTTATTATAATCTGCTTTTTTAAAATTAATATCAGTTCTCGTTATGGTTATACTCAAAAACCTTTCATCTCTGAGTAAATGGTTAATGGAAACTCAAAAAAAAAACCTTAAAATTGATTTCAAACCATAAAAAACCAGCAACGACTGGTTCACACTGAACCCTACCACGATCAATCTTGTTTTAAATGAACCTCATTCGATGACGTCCATAACATTTAACACGATCGTCTCGAGTGTACCTTACGTCTGCGTTCATAAGGTCCGTTTTTCTGCGTCGTTGTATTTAAATTGCCGCGATGCCCGTTTAATTGTAAAACGACCGTCTTCCCTTCTCGTGCTCATTCTGATTTTTCGCGTAATTTCATTTCATTCTTTAAGGTCTATGAATGAAGTTAGTAAAAAAAGATATAAAATATGTTAGAACAGTAATTTCTTAGCACTAAATACTTTAAGTATGCCCAAAAGCAACTCAATTTGGTTTGGGTCTTACAGTTTTTTTTTCCTATCTAAGCTGATAACCTTGAGAGGCTATTTCAGCGTAACCTTAACTAGTAGGTGAGCTCACGGGGCAAGATCCAGCGAGAAACTCGGTGGGCTGTGTCTGAGGGTTAGGAGTCTTTGCCTTCCAGTGGGACGAGATACTGGAATTAAAATACCTATTAGCTAGTTCTAGTATGTTCACATACATTTTATTAAGAACTATGAACTATTGGTGTTATTAGTAAAAAATTATCTAGACGAGGACATGCCTAATGTCGCGTTTAAGAGTCACCAAGATTTAGATGCGGATAAATATAGGTTTTCTGTGTTCAAATAAAACAGGTATGAATTGCCAAACTTAAATAGCATTTGGTCCCAAGAATATTGCGTAAACTTTGCCTATAAGAAAGCTTTTTTTTTTATTGCCCTTGTATGCAGACGAGTATACGGCCTACCTGATGCTGAGTGATTACCGTCGCCTATGGACTTCAGCAATGCCTGTTTTATAGACAGACGAAATATTGGCCGTATCCGTATATTGTTATAAATATCGTTTTCTTGTATTAAAACTGTATAATCTGAAAACTTACAAATTTTACAGGAGAGTGTTTTAAAGGTTTAACATGTGATATTTTTAATATTAATCATCTTTCCAACATTTTTTTTACCAGTTACATTATCTGTCTTTTAAAGTAAGATAAAATTATGTATTAATTTTGTTAATAGTAGTCAAAATATAGGTAATTAAAAAAAAAACTCAAACTAAATTACGCTCTTTTGACAGTATTTATGAGAAAAATACTGGTGATACCAAATGATTCCGCATATTAACTCAATTTGGAATCTCTATATATTAATACGTGAAGCAAAACCTTTGTATCCCTTTTTACGAAAATTGCGCGGACGGAGGAGTATGAAATTTTCCACACTTATAGAGAATATAGAGAAGAAGTGCACAATGCTAATATTTTTTTAAAATAATGCATAAAAGATACAGTAAATCAATAGAGAAAACATTACACACACTACATACCATGTATTTGACGCACACACGCATGCATACTTATTGTCAAACTTTTGTTCTTGATGTCTGTTGTCAAATTGAGATTAAATATTGTTTGTCTTTGTTAATATTTTTTATAGTGTAGTCTAGTCGAAATTTGTGATTATAGAAGTATAAAATACAATCATAATCATAACTTACAATTACAATTAATTATAGTCGAATTTCGACTACTGCGTGACCTCTAGTTTTAGGAAATTGTACACTTTTAATGCGAATAGACGATATCATAATGTATTCGAACCAACTAGGATACTTCAATACTGCTTTGAGCCAGATACGGTCAAAACGTATTATGTTTTGTGGTGTCGCAACTGGCCCCAGAAATGATCTATCAGATAATGCCTTCAATTGATATGGTGTACTGAATTTAATGTTTTGGTTGACAATGTATCTGATCCGGTCATCATTAATACATATGTAACGAAATGCATACGTTACCATCAACACCTTGCAATTTGATTAACATTAATACAATGGTGTTGTATCAAATCAGTCTTTTTAACCGACTGACCGAAAAAGGATGAGGTTCTCAATTCGACTGTATTTTTTGTAATGTTTGTAACCTCATAACTTTTAACTGGGTGAATCGATTTTGATGATTCTTTTTTTTAATAGAAATCTGACGCTTCCCATGTGGTCCCATGGCAATTTAGTCCAGTTCTGATAATGGTATCCATGAGAAAACCATATAAGTCTTAAATTTGCATTAAGTACGTGCGCGACAAATAGATGAATAACTCAATAACTCAATATCACGCCAACCGATTTAGATGATTATTGTTTTTAGTGTATACTAATTTGTTTTGGAATATCTTTTTTTTTAAATTTGAAGTCGATTTTTGTTAAAGCATGTCTATTTACAATTATTATTTCTTGAGACTTTAGAATATATTTAATAACGTGATTTTTTTCCTAGCCTAAGCTATTAGCCTAAGGGACTATTTATTCCAACAACGCGCTGTTTGGTAGATGAGCTGACGGGGTTTAAACTGAGAGAATTTGCTAACATCTGTCCTAGTAAGAGCATTACTTCGCTGAGTCTACCACCCAATCGGAATCGCGATCCACTGAGAAGATTCGGCGAGAAACTCAATTGGTTGTGTCTATGGGAGACAACATGAATGCCACTGTCTACATTGAAACATTAATTGTAATCTCAATCTATACTAATATATAAATAAATCTACAGTGGTTTTTACGGATGTTCCGTTATAACTACTGAACCGTGCATCCGATTGACTTGAAACTTGGTATCCATGTAGAAAATACATGTACTTAATGGATAGGCTAATATTTATATGAGTGTTGGGACTCCCTACACCAGTTGCGGGGGCGTTAATGATGAGAATCTTTGTGGGGGTGAGAAATAAATTAAATGCCCAGCGAAGCGGACGGGTACAGCTAGTTTAATTATATGACTGGCCCATCCTTTACCCTGAAATGCATGACTGCGTCGCAGCAGGGTTCTTGTAATTACCTCCACGCGCTTAGAATACGGGACGTAATGTGATCACTAATTTTATAAATGTTTCGTGTAATCGCGGGAACGCGAGGAGTGAAGTTGTGTGATTTGTTTTATTTTGTCTATTTATTTATTTATTTATACTTTATGCACAAAACAAAATTTGTACACAGGCGGACTTAATGCCATGGGCATTCTCTTCCAGTCGACCACAGGGTGGTGCAGAGATAATGCATGGTAGGTGCATTAACAAAAGAATAACAAACAACAACAACAAAACAAAAAAAAAGAACAAACTCAAACCAAAAATCTTCCTTAAAATAATATCTCAGTATTATAAAATACACATATTTAGTGTTTCTTCAGGTTTAAATGTGTAATAACGGTGGTTTATTAACTGTTTAATATCTGTGAAAGTGCACAAATGTGGGAAAATGAAACAAAGCCGCTGGACGTAACTTCTCGGGATCCTCCAAAAAGTCCACTGAAAAAATCTTAGTAAATGACCCCTATTTTACTGAGATTATATTTCATCCCATATCATCTCATCGCATCTCATTTCATTTCATCCCAGTTGATTAATGTCACAAATTAATTGTCTTCGTTTCATTTCATTTCACTCCATATTATCATTTTAATAAATTAAATAACACATGACTTAAAGGTCTTAGTTACCAGGTCATAAAATCTCTTTAAAAAAAAAAGATATCCGCCTGCGGGAATAAACCTTGCGTTTTACCATTTAGACCGAACAAAAGCGTCAAATATACTAGAGCGCTTTTCTCAATGGCTTTTATTGCCCATTATAAAGCAAATATCCTGTCAAGGTCAACAATACAACAGACTCATTTCGTGATCTCGAACCAAGCCCAGTATTCATCAACAACTTTATAATACGTTTCGCTTGGTTGCTTACAACAATATACTCATGCGTACCACATGTAAACATGGCCCTATTGATAGAGAAAAATATCGATAACTTAAATCTAATATATAAAATTCTCGTGTCACAATGTTCGTTCCCATACTCCTCCGAAACCGCTTGACTGATTCTCATGAAATTTTTTATGCATATTCAGTAAGCCTGAGAATCGGCTACTATCTATTTTTTATAACCCTAAGTGATTAGGGTTGTCCACCCCTAACATATTTGTTTTTATTTGGACTTTTTTTTTTGTTATAATGAGGTATTATGTGGTTGAATGAGGTTTTGTTATTTTTATTATATATTCATCCCTCATCGTTTACAGCACTACATACCTCTTTCACTCATTTACGACATCCTTACACACTTAGATTATAGAAATCTTATATATGGCAAAACAATGTTTGCCGGGTCAGCTAGTCTATATATATAAAAGAAAGTCGTGTTAGTTATACTATTTATAACTCAAAAACGGCTGAACTGATTTGGCTGAAAATGGGTGAGGAGGTAGCTTAGAACCAGGAGAAGGACATAGGATACTTTTTATCATGTTCCCGTGGGACGTGACATAAAACGTGGTATAACAAAACGCAACTTTTTCTTTTTCTTTTTTTTTTTCTTTTTTTTATTGCTTAGATGTGTGGACGAGCTCACAGCCCACCTGATGTTAAGTGGTTACTGGAGCCCATAGACATCTACAACGTAAATGCGCCACACACCTTGAGATATAGTTCTAAGGTATCAGTATAGTCACAACGGCTGCACCACCCTTCAAACCGAAACGCATTACTGCTTCACGGCAGAAATAGGCGGGGCGGTGGTACCTACCCGTGCGGACTCACAAGAGGTCCTATCACCAGTAATTACGCAAATTATAATTTTGCGGGTTTCATTTTTATTACACGATGTTATTCCTTCACCGTGGAAGTCAATCGTGAACATTTGTTGAGTACGTATTTCATTAGAAAAATTGGTACCCGCCTGCGGGATTCGAACACCGGTGCATCGCTTCAACACGAATGCACCGGACGTCTTATCCGTTAGGCCACGACAACTGATANCACCAGTAATTACGCAAATTATAATTTTGCGGGTTTCATTTTTATTACACGATGTTATTCCTTCACCGTGGAAGTCAATCGTGAACATTTGTTGAGTACGTATTTCATTAGAAAAATTGGTACCCGCCTGCGGGATTCGAACACCGGTGCATCGCTTCAACACGAATGCACCGGACGTCTTATCCGTTAGGCCACGACAACTGATATGGAATAACAAAACGCAACTGACAGCTAAACGTAATATAGGTAGTCTATGGTTAATTATAGTAGAATTTTGAAGTTGATCGGTTGATGTGTTTGAAACAAACCGTGTGGCGGAACAAAGTTCGCCGGGTCCACTAGCTCTAAATAAACCAAAAAGGAACCGCTTAAAAACGTAAGGATCTTCTGTTCAGGTCTCTACATTTTCGCAAGTAAAATAATCATTTGATAAAACATAGGCGAAACTGAACGTTTTTTTATTACTTAGATGGTTGGACGAGCTCACAGCCCACCTGGTGTTAAGTGGTGACTGGAGCCCATAAACATTACACCGTAAATGCGCCATCCACCTTGAGATATAAGTTCTAAGGTCTCTAGTTACAACGGCTGCCCCACCCTTCAAACCGAAACGCACTACTGCTTCACGGCAGAAATAGGCAGGGTGGTGGTACCCACCCGCGCGGTATCACAAGAGGTCCTACCACCAGTAAAACCATCCTGAATTTCGCTTTCTTTCTTACAGATCGATTTTGCTCTGCTGTTGACTGAGCCCAACCAGGATCGAAGACCTCACCAGAAAAGCCAAGCAGTGGTATTCGAAACTCGTCTTGTACCAGATAATTAATGGAAAACCATAGAATCCTTGCATTTCGAATTGTGATGAAGATAACATTCGGTGATTTGATAATTTTCTGAGACCGAATAATTGGTTTTATCGTGCTACGCTTTCCTGTTGATGGTGAGTGAGTCGTTTCTGATGATCTGATTATAATTATGATACTAGATGATGACCGAGATTTGCTGTTTTTTTTTTTTGATAACGCCATCTTGTTTTGTGTTTAAAGCGGTTAGTTGCCCTCAATTAAGAAAAATAGTATTATTATTCGCCAATAGATGTCGGGGAGAGTCATAAAGTTCATTATCGATAAAGTTGATTATTGAAAACACGAACAAAACAACATTTACTGAAAATAAATCGTAGCTAGATCGATTTATCGCCCCCGAAATCCCCTGTATACTAAATTTTATGAAAATCGTTGGAGCCGTTTCCGAGATTCAGATTATATATCTATATATTAATACGTGAAGCAAAAACTTTGTATCCCTTTTTACGAAAATTGCGCGGACGGAGGAGTATGAAATTTTCCACACTTATAAAGAATATAGAGAAGAAGTGCACAATGCTAATATTTTTTTAAATAATGCATAAAAGATACATGAAATCAATAAAGAAAACATTACACACACTACATGTATTTGACGCACACACGCATGCATACTATTTATTGTCAAACTTTTGTTCTTGACGTCTGTTGTCAAATTGAGAATAGATTAAATATTGTTTGTCTTTGTTAATATTTTTTATAGTGTAGTCTTGGCGAAATTTGTGATTATAGAAGTATAAAATATAACCATAATAGTGTACAAACTTACAATTCCAATTAGTTATAGTCGAATTTCGACTACTGCGGAACCTCTAAGAATTGCTCGTTTAAAGGTATAAGATTTTGTAATCATTGGTTAGTTAGGCAATAACAGAGTCATTATTTATCGAGGTGTAAAAGGCTTATTAGGGTGTATTAGCTTAATCGACATTTTTGCAACTTTACAGGAGAGCCATTTCAAGTTTATAGTTTGGAAAAAATATCATAACAAAAAAAACTTCTGTTATTAGAACGGAGTAAACTTAATTGACTTTTACTGGTGGTAGGACCTCTTCTGAGTCCGTACGCGTAGGTACCACCGCCCTGCCTATTTCTGCCGTGAAGCAGTATAGTGCGTTTCGGTTTGAAGGACGGGGCAGCCGTTGTAACTATACTGAGACTTTAGAACTTATATCTGAAGGTGGGTGGCGCATTTTGGCATAGATGTCTATGGGCTCCAGTAACCGCTTAACACCAGGTCGGCTGTGAGCTAGTCCAACCACCTAAGCAATAAAAAAAATTGAAGTTTAATGAAAAACATCGAACTGTTTATGCTAATCTATCTATCTATTTATAAATATAAAAATTAATAGCTGTTTATTAGTCTCGCTAAAACTCGAGAACGGCTGGGCCGATTTGGCTAATTTTGTTCTTGAATTATTTGTGGAAAATCAGAGAAGGTTTAAAAGGATAGGAAGGAAGGGAAGATTTAGATAAATATGAAAATGCTCGGAATTAAATAAAAATAGCAATTTTGTTTTTCCTTTGATATGTCTCCCATCGGACGGATTCCTTTTGTTTTAAGTTTATTTTATACAAAAGTTTAGGTCTTTTATTTAGCGATTGAGGAACTACGAAGTCTGCCGGGTCAGCTAGTACCAAATAAAATGTCGCGTACTAAGCGAAATGGCGCTTAAACCGTTAATACCCTTTCACCCTTCGATATTGTTTATCATTTTCAATCTTCAGTGCAGTTCTTTGTAAGCATATGTAGTTAATGCTCGTCAAACAACTTCTTTTAACGTCCAACAAAATCGGCACAGCCTCTGAGAGCATTCGAATACAAAAACCGTAATTTTCCTCAATCAATTAAGTCATAAGCCGTCAATTTCTCACGAGTATATTTGCAGCGCACGA
Organism: Bombyx mandarina; assembly: GCF_003987935.1. The sequence continues at coordinate 1,375,936 of NW_021011536.1, forward strand.
ATGTGCATCGCGTAACTAATTTGTTTTCATCAAAATGACTTCAATTACCGGGACAAATGACTAAGTCCCGTCACACATTTCTGAAGACGACGACTGCATTCCAAGAGCAGTGTTTTTTTCTGGCTTTGATGGCTCACGGCCCACCTAATGTTTATCGGCCGTCTGGTGTAGTGGTAAGTGACATGGTCACTACACAAGGGGGTCGCGGGTTCGAATCCCGCCAAGGGAAGATATTTGTATGATAAATATAAATGTCTTTTCCAGGGTTACGGATGTATATTAATTATATGTATGGGTATAATAAAAATCTTACAATTATTTCCGTTATCTGGTACCTGTAACACAAGTTCTTTACGAACTCATCACGGGACAAGTTAACGTGGCGTGATTGTTAGTAAATATTTATTTATTTAAAAAAAAATGTTGACTAGTTACTGGAGTCCACAGACAACAGCAACGTAAATTTCACCACCCGCCTCAAGACATGAGCTGTAACAGTTTTAACAGTACAATGGCTGCCCCACCCTTCAAACCGAAACGCATTACTGCGTCACGGCATAAATAAGCAGGGTGGTGGTCTTTGGTCTTCTTTTTTCGGGCAGAGGGCCGAACCTCATTGGAGGTGTCCGCGCCTAGGGGGTTCGTGGGGTATGTCAGACTTGACGATCTGCAGATTTTGGAATCAAGGGTGGTGATACCTACCCGTGCGAATCTACAAGACGTTCTACCACTATAAAATAAAATAAAATGAACTATAATAAATTTCATTACATGACAATTCTACACATGTATCGTCTTCTCGCATTAAAACTGTATAATCTCAAAACTTACTAATTTTACAGGAGAGTGTTTTTATTTCTTATTTTTTACCAGTTACATTATCTGTCTTTTAATAAAGTAAGATAAAATGATATATTCATTTTGTTAATAGTAGTCAAAACATAGGTAAACTAAAAAGAAAAAAAAACTAAAACTAAACTACGCTCTTTTGACAGTATTTAGGAGAAAAATACTGGTGATACCAAATGATTCCGCATATTAACTCTATTTCGAATATTTTTGGAAATTGGACACTTTTAATGCGAACAGACAATATTGTATCTTATCGAAATCACTCCACCCCGTCTAGGAATGAAGCCGCAAAAATGTAAACAAAAAAAAACTGTACAATAATTATTCGTCAAAAGAATTTGCAATAGAACAATCGTGTTCGTCTTAATTGCTTTCAATAAAAATCAATTTATCTCGTACATCTAATGTACACGCTACTTCATTTTCGCTAATTGTCATTGTATCCTTGTTTAATTGTGTCGATTTCAAGTATGCTATGGGTATGTATGAGAATAATCGATTATAAAAGTATTGTTTAACAATTTAATAAATAAAAGATATCAATCAATAATAATATCATCAATGGTAATAAAAACATTGTATCCTCATCGGTCCTTGATGCGTGCGCGGATTTTCAAGTTATTCGATCAACCTTTTTTTTCCTACCTAAGCTGATAGTCTTGAGAGGTATATCAGCGTAACCTTAACTAGTAGGTGAGCTCACGGAGCTCAAACCTGACGACGTTGCTAACACGAACCCTCGCAAGAGCCGTGCTTCGCAGAATCTACCACCGGATCGGCAACGCGACCCACTGAGAAGATCCGGCGAGAAACTCAGTGAGCTGTGTCTGTGGGTTAATTTACTGTCCTCGTCGAACTTCTCGATTACGACGAAGAGTTCGCGAACTAGCCATAGACAGAACTCTCTTTAGACAGAAGCTTCTCACTGGGTCGCAATTTCGATCCGGTGACAGTAGGGACAAAAAAATCTGTGGAAATTAACTTAAAAACTTAAGTGACATACATAGATACAGATCAAAGTAATGGAGGTGTGATAAAAAGAAAGCGATCATAAGATTATATTTGATTATAACTAATGCACGGGGCCGACGACCTTAACCATTACGCAAATAATAAATTTAGAATTACCGAATTACGATGTTGTTCCTTCACCGTGGAAGTCATTCGTGAACATTTATTAAGTATTATACGTATTTGATTAGAAATATTGGTACCTGCCTGCGGAATTCGAACACTGGCATAGTCGCACCGCTCGATACGAACGTACCGGTCGCCTTATCCTTTAGGCCATGACGACTTAAAACTTACCAATAAGCTTTGCATTAGAAGCCTTCAGCTCTAACACTAGGAACAGGCTTAGGGACCCCGGTAACCGTACTCGTCAAACTCGACAAAGAGTTCCACGTGCAACCTAACCCATGCGTCAGCTCGCTGAGTTTCTCGCCGGTCTTCTCAGCGGTTGCGATTCCGATCCGGTAGTAGATTCATTCACGAAGCAGCTGCTTTTGAGTTGTTAGGTCTCCTTCGGAGGCGCTCGGGCAGCTGTTAGCAAATCCCACCCCTCTTGGCTGAGCCTTTGCTCGCCCACCTGTCCTGGTGAAACTGGAAAGGCCTCCAGGCCAACAGTAAACCATCAATCCAAAAAAAAAACCCAAATATCCCGGCTACTATCCTAGGAACCGATTAAGAGGACTTACTGGTACGTACCGCTCTCCTGCTTAACTCCACCACAAAAGTATCATGTATCAATACCATACTAAGTAGCGCTATAGTGCCTGTAAGACCCGTTGACCATTGAACCTGTCATTCTTAGGTAATAAAAAACCTGTCTGTATCGATATTTAATCGATTAGATCAAATCGATCGATTGCTTCGTGCAGCGCAACATGCGCACTTAGTTTTAACCTATTGTCGACAATTGATTTCAATTTGCGAATAGATTCAACTTTATTGAAGAAGTAAGCCCGTTGTCCGCGACCACGAGAATTGTATAGTATTCTAAATTTGGGAAATATAAATACGATAATCTCGGGCATCTACCTCTCGCGTTGGATCATGTCTAATATTAAATCGGATTGTTATTATATATCGTGTGACTCCTTGGTGTTTCCTGAGCGCTATGATCGATCCTCAAATGGAGTAGACTCCAGTGGTAGATCCGGCTTGGTTGTGCATTGTTGATACTTCTTACAATCTGAAGGGGTAAACACCTTTGCTTTATTACTAAGTGGGGAAAGACTTCTTAGCTACCTATCTGCTGGTCTAAGGGGCTATTCCAGCATCCCGCGGACTGGAAGGTGAGCTTACGGACTCAATCTGAGAGAATTTTACCAACACTATCTCTGACAAGAGCAGTGATTCGCAGAATCAACCACCGAACCGGAATCGCGACCCACTGACAAGATCCGGTGAGAAACTCTGTGGATTGTGTATATGGGTTAGTTTGTTTGTTGAACTCTTCGTTGTAGTCGACAATTTCGACAAAGACGGTGACCGGCGCTTTGGAAGCCTAAAAGCACGGATAGTGAATCCGGGGGATCCGACAAAACATGTTTCGGACGACGACGGTTTTACGATGTCCCGTAGCCTGGGTCAGATGTGAAGGTTCAGTTTTTTTTTTTTTTTTACTGCCTTTGTAGGCATACGGGCTTACGGCCCACCTGATGGTGAGTGGTTACCGTCGCCCATGGACTTCAGCAATGCCAGGGGCAGAGCCAAGCCGCTGCCTACCGCTTAATACTCTCCATAAGCCTCGTTTGAAGAAGGACATGTCATAGCGCTCGGGAAACACCGTGGAGGGGAGCTCATTCCATAGCCGGATGGTACGTGGCAAAAAAGATCTCTGGAAANTACATAGATACAGATCAAAGTAATGGAGGTGTGATAAAAAGAAAGCGATCATAAGATTATATTTGATTATAACTAATGCACGGGGCCGACGACCTTAACCATTACGCAAATAATAAATTTACAATTACCGAATTACGATGTTGTTCCTTCACCGTGGAAGTCATTCGTGAACATTTATTAAGTATTATACGTATTTGATTAGAAATATTGGTACCTGCCTGCGGAATTCGAACACTGGCATAGTCGCACCGCTCGATACGAACGCACCGGTCGCCTTATCCTTTAGGCCATGACGACTTAAAACTTACTAAACTACCGTATTCCGAATCCAGGTCCAATAAGCTTTGCATTAGAAGCCTTCAGCTTTAACACTAGGAACAGGCTTAGGGACCCCGGTAACCGTACTCGTCAAAGTCGACAAAGAGTTTGACGCGCAACCTAACCCATGCATCAGATCGCTGAGTTTCTCGCCGGATCTTCTCAGCGGGTCGCGATTCCGATCCGGTAGTAGATTCATTCGCGAAGCAGCTGCTCTTGAGTTGTTAGGTCTCCTTCGGAGGCACTCGGGCAGCTGTTAGCAAATCCCACCCCTCCTGGCTGAGCCTTTGCTCGCCCACCTGTCCTGGTGAAACTGGAAAGGCCTCCGGGCCAACAGTAATACTTCAATCCCAAAAATAAAAAGGATTCCGAATATCCCGGCCACGATCCCAGGAACCGATTAAGAGGACTTAGTGGTACGTACCGCTCTCCTGCTTGACTCCACCACAGAGGTATCATGTATCAATACCATGCTAAGTCGTGCTATAGTGCCTGTAAGCCCCGTTGACCGTTGAACCTGTCATTCTTAGGTAATAAAAAACCTGTCTGTATCGATATTTAATCGATAAGATCAAATCGATCGATTGCTTCGTGCAGCGCAACATGCGCACTTAGTTTTAACCTATTGTCGACAATTGATTTCAATTTGCGAATAGATTCAACTTTATTGAAGGAATAAGCCCGTGGTCCGCGACCACGATAATTGATTCGAAATCTGTGAAATATAAACCCAATAATCACGGGCATCTCCCTCTCGGGTTGGGTCATGTCTAATATTAAATCGGGTTGTTATTATATATCGTGTGACTCCTTGATGTTTCCTGAGCGCTATGATCGATCCTCAAATGGAGGAGAATCCAGTGGTAGATAAATTGTGCATTGTTGATACTTACTACTACCTGAAGGAGTAGACACCTTTGCCTCATTACTAAGTGGAGAAAAGACTTCTTAGATCTTATATTACATATTTATCTTGCACAAATCTCCTTCGATGCTATGCTTCGAGGTTGATATATTCTACCTACCTATTCGCTGGTAGTCTAAGGGGCTATTCCAGCATCCCGCGGACTGGAGGGTGAACTTACGGGCTCAAACTGAGAAAATTTTGCTAACACTATCTATGACTAGAGCAGTGCTTCGCAAAATCAACTACCGGACCGGAATCGCGACCCACACAGAAGATACGGTGAGAAACTCCATGGATTGTGTTTATGGGTTGATTTGTTTGTTGAAGTCTTCGTTGTGGTCGACAATTTCCACAAAGACGGTGACCGGCGCTTGAGAAGCCTAAAGGCACGGATAGTGAATCCGCGGGATCCGACAAAACATGTTTCGGACGACGACGGTTTTGCGATGTCCCGTAGCCTGGGTCAGATGTGAAGGTTCAGATTGAGTAGAGGCTGCACTGAATCGCGTTAACGTCGTCAATTGCTCTCACCTGGAGTCCGGGGAAATTGAAAGGAGCCATCATGTTGTTACTAGCATCGTAATACCATCTACCAGGATTTCATAGCGTCTAACTAAAGCCGCAGTATTAATTTAACCGGTTTTTCGCCAGAGCTATCGTATCCTACTTTGGGATTATTTTTTGGCTTTGGTTGTGCTCATAGCAACGAACGTGAGTTTGGTCTTTTGATGAAAAAAACCCAGCTCCAAGACCCCAAATATCAGTTGACGATGCAACTTGAGAACTTTATACAACTATGATTTTAATTTTGTGAAGACGTAATATATAATGGCGTTCATTTTTGTTCGTGATTGACAATCTATTGGCCACGTAGTTTTTATTGGTAAAACTGTACGGAAAGACTTAGTCTTAGGAGTTAGATAATCAGTACTTAATGCCGTATGATCCACGGGGAATGCTCTGTGGAAATTGTCCACAATCATTCCATAGTCTTAACATTGCACTTTTGTTGCCTAGGCAGCTTCAATCTTTCGACTAATTGAAACGAATGCACTGGCACTCCCGACGTGTGTTATCTCTTCGTCATAATCGACGGGTTCGACGAGAACGATGACCGGTAACTCCCAAACACGAACCGGTCAGGAAATAAGCAAGATAAGACCACTCAGTGTTTCCGCAGCACGACGTATCGACCATCGATCGATATAATACCACTAAGATCAAGGGCACTAGCATTGCCGATCTCTTCAAATGCCTATAAGCAAGCAGTGTATTTTGGGTCATCTTCTTTTTCGTCGCTTTCTTCATCACTAAAGGCCGCGTCCTTGAAACTTGACCGCGTCCTGTCTCGTGAGTGGCTCCCACCTCATCCGGTGCTCGGCTTCTCGTAGGACGGTTGCGGCTGGTGGCCCAGTTAGGATGGTTATTTGGCAACACCAGCGGCTAGGTGATCGGCTGCGGGGTCTCTTTCCTTTTCCACCTTTGACTCAACCACTATAAAAACTCAGTTTGTATACAGAACCTGTATGCAAAACATAAAAAGTACAAGACGATCCCGAACGTCTTGACCCGGCCAAGTGGACCCAATTCCCGACATCCACACGACGCTCCGTACCACGCTATTGGCCAACGAATTAATGACAATATTGCGTACTTATTCAATTGACCATCTCCGCGGCATCAATTTAGCAACAGACCCCTCAGTCAGTGCGCATGCGGACTTGGCGACCTAAAATTCGAACGATTAAAAAAAAAATCGAAATTTCGAAAAACGAATTCTGCTCCCGCGCTTTTCAATGTCAGTTGGGGCAAATTAAGATGGTGGATTAAGTTGTTTTCGATTATGTATTCGAAAGACGCCGATGGACGCATTATGGCTGTTTTAATGTGGATATTTGCCAATACGGCTTCACTGTAATAAAAAAAATATTTAATACTTGGACTTCAGTTTGTGTCGTGGGTTGCTAAGGACTCGATTGAGACAAGGTGAGGTTGTAGTGAAATATTGAAAAACTTTGCGTTATCTATGTAAATTTATCGAAATTCTATGGAAACTGAGCAATGCGTACAAAAAAGTCACGGTTTTATTGTGTGTGGAATTTATTTTGTATTCTAGTAACACTAATTATGGATGCGACATCTCTATTTGATTGTATTATATGACTATATTGTTGTTAATAATACTATTTCTATATTCTTTGTTAAATATGTATAGTATACGACCGCTTCGGATATCTGTTCTTCTCTGATATATGTGTTACACCCTTAATACAAGATACAATTATCGCTGGAAGCTCTTGAGTATGGAATTTTGAACTAGTTAACATACTTTATTGATTAGTGGGGTGAACAAACTCACAACCCAATTGGCGTTAAGCGGTTACCGGACCTCATGGACATCAACAACGTGAATATTACCACAAATCTTAAGAGGTTGCAATAAGAAAACCACCCGCATTGTAATGATTACTCGTGTGAACAGTGCGCGTAAGTTACCTCTTTTTTTTATTGCTTAAATAGGTGGACGAGCTCACAGCCCACCTGGTGTTAAGTGGTTACCGGAGTCCATAGACATCTACAACGTAAATGCGCCACCCACCTAAAGATAGATACATAAGTTCTAAGTTCCAGTATAGTTAAAATGGCTGCCCCTGCATACATAAGTTCTAAGTTCCAGTATAGTTAAAATGGCTGCCCCACCCTTCCAACCGAAACGCATTATTCCTTCATGTCATTATCTAGTTACATTTTAATTCGTCGCATTTATACATACCGCGCACATGTAAATTTCTGCATAAGGAGCATTAGTGAAAAATTGAAGAGGCAGACATGTTTGAATAAAAAATTGCCCATTGAGTTTCTCGCTGGATCTTCTCAGCGGGTCGCGGTTCCGATCCGGTGGTAGATCCTACGAAGCACTACTTTTTTTATGAATGAGGGATTACTGGTGGCTGAGAGGCCTTTTCAGTTTTACCAAGACAGGTGGGCGAGCAAAACCTCCGCCAGGAGGGGTGGGATTTGCTAACAGCTTCCCAAGCGCCTCCAAAGAAGACCTAACAACTCAAGAGCAACTGCTTCGCGAATGAGCACTACTCTTGCTAAGGCTAGTGTTAGCAAATTCTATCAGGTTGAGCCCGTGAGCTCACTTACCCGTCCGGGCGTAGCTGCAATAACCCCTTAGGCTGTCAGCGAATAGCCTGGGGGAAAAAACATTGTTTTAATATTTTGATTTCGGTAACGTTCACAGATAATGTATGATACTTTTTTTTTTATTTCGGCCCTGGCACTTGTCTGTTACGTATGAAACCTTTATAATGTGACTAGCTTTTGCCCGCGACTTCGTCCGCGTGGTTCACAAATAATGCTTTATTTTAGAACAAATTTGATTGGCATAAAAAACGTTATAGTGAGCCATCCTTAACATATAGACATATGCTGTCGTTGACTTTTTTTTAGGTCTTTTAAACGGGAAAATTCTGTCATACATTCTTTATTGGCGCTCCGCTTGTATTGGTCTTAGCGTGATTTTATATACCCTATAGCCTTCCTCAATAAATGGACTATCTAACACTGAAATATTTTTTTTAAATCGGACCAGTAGTTCCCGAGATTAGCGCGTTCAAACAAACAAACTCTTCAGCTTTATAATATTAGTATAGATTAGAGCTTTACGCTTGCCGCACGGCAAATACTTCTCTCGAAAAAAAAAAAAACAATATTATCCATTATCCATACTAAATAACTAAAAGCGTATCGAATCCAAGATATAGATTAAATTAATAGGCGCTTATAATACGGAATACAAAAATGTTTGATTATTTAAATAAATCAGGTTTACATATTTATAGATTTGTCGTACCAATAAAACTGTATTTAATTTAAGTTTCCTCCTCCTTGCGTCGATAACCCTCAATGCTGAGGGTCGTGGCCTCGTGAGGCTTTCTTGGGAAAATACACGTGGTGGGCTCCTGCGTCCTTTACACGGCAGTGCTTTTGGGAGAGATTTAGTTCTTCAAGGCCGCTGAAGCCTTATTTGGGTCCGGCTAATTAACCGTCGCCCAATATTCGGTGTTGACTGTTTTACGGTGGAAAGATCGAACTCCAACTCAATCCTCCCCTTTCCTCATCCTGGGACTGGCATTGGCAGAGTTAATTTAGCTTTAGAAATACTTTAATATTTGTGCAATGATTTATAGGGAAGACGCTCAGAGCATAGAGTACTTCGAAAAAGCGTTAGTTCTAACTTAAAGCCAGGTTTGAATGTTTTTTTACCCCAATCTAGGAAGTTTTACGAGTCTCACACGTGAATGAGGAACTTTTACCAATGTATTTAGTTTAAAAACTAGAAAAACGGGCTTTAATAGCAGACGGAATTAATGTTTAATTTCATATTCATTACTGATGGCAGAACCTCTTGTGAGTCCGCACGGGTAGGTACCACCACCGTCACCACCCTGCCTATTTCAACCGTGAAGCATTAACGCGTTTCGGTTTGATGGGTGGGGCAGCCGTTGTAACTATACTGAGATCTTAGAACTTATATCTCAAGATGGGTGGCGCATTTACGTTGTAGATGTCTATGGGCTCCGGTAACCACGTAATACCTGCTGGACTGTGAGCTCGTCCACCCATATATGCAATATTTTTTTTATATCCTGTCGATAATGGTCAAATTATTGGAGCGAAGTTACAAGATCATTGTTTTGTTATCGGTCCTAGACGCGTGTGCGAATTTTCAAATTAATCTGACGTCTTGCAGTCATTGAAAATGATGTTCATACTTTCCTTTACACACATAAATATTAACTAGATGATGATTTTTTTTATAACGCCATCTTGTTGTGTCTTTAAAGCGGTTAGTTGGTCTCAATTAAGAAAAATAGTATTATTATTCGCCAATAGATGTCGGGAAGAGTTGATTGTAGAAAACACGAATAAAACAACATTTTCTGAAAATAAATCGTAGCTAGATCGAGTTATCGCCCCCGAAATCCCCTGCATGCTAAGTTTTATGAAAATCGTTGGAGCCGTTTCCGAGATTCGTACATCGGGCGTCTTTTGTCTATCGAACCACGGACGCTTAGAATCGATGTATAGTCACCGAAATTAGATGAGCGGTTAATTCATTCCTGCGCATTTGTGAGCGAGTGAGTACGTGTGAGTTTCAGTTCATTTAGCAATCAGCCCTACGACGGTCATTAGTTACTTAGGCCAATTGTGTCGGATCAGCGGCATACGTACGTACGTCCAATTGCGCGTCGCGACGGTCCCAAGGTCCAACAACAATGAGTCGGTACGAAATTGTTTTTTTTTTTTTTTTTTTTTTTTTATTGCTTAGATGGTTGGACGAGCTCACAGCCCACCTGATGTTAAGTGGTTACTGGAGCCCATAGACATCCACAACGTAGACGCGCCACCCACCTTGAGATATAAGTTCTAAGGTCTCAAGTACAGTTACAACGGCTGCCCCACCCTTCAAACCGAAACGCATTACTGCTTCACGGCAGAAATAAGCAGGGCGGTGGTACCTATCCGCGCGGACTCACAAGTGGTCCTACCACCAGTAATTACGCAAATTATAATTTTGCGGGTTTGATTTTTATTACACGATGTTATTCCTTCACCGTGGAAGTCAATCGTGAACATTTGTTGAGTACATATTTCATTAGAAAAATTGGTACCCGCCTGCGGGATTCGAACACCGGCGGTAGGCAGCGGCTTGGCTCTGCCCCTGGCATTGCTGAAGTCCATGGGCGGCGGTAACCATTCACCATCAGGTGGGCCGTATGCTCGTCTGCCTACAAGGGCAATAAAAAGTTCCTGACCAATGTAATGGTACTTTTATTTTCTTACTGGTGGTAGAGAGAGAGAGAAAGAGAGAGGCTCCTCTAAACTCTTAACACCAAGTAGGGCGTGAAATCTTCCACCGATCGAAGCATTCAATAAAAATGTAGCGGAACCATATAAAGTACGCATCCCCCGGTAAGGCCACCCGTCGGGGTTGGGGGGCGGGGAACGATGCGCCAAATGCGTCACTTTACCCCCCGGTTACACCGGTCGAGTTCTGTCACATCCGAAATTTGAATGCGAATTGTTGAACAATATCAGATCTTAGTCAGGTCTATTCCTGACTATTACATTGATGGGTGGACGAGCTTACAGCCCACCTTATGTTAAGTGGTTACCGGAGCCCATAGACATTTACAACGTAAATGCCACCACCCACCTTGAGATTTTTGTTCTAAGGCCTCAGTATAGTTACAACGGCTGCCCCACCCTTCAAACCGAAACGCATTACTGCTTCACGGCAGAAATAGGTAGGGCGGTGGTACCTACCCGTGCGGACTCAAAAAACGTCCTACCACCACTAATCGCTAAATAAAACTATTCGTACTAAATAATTTACGTAATCGATTACAGGAGCCGTAGTACCAGTGAGCCGCTGCCGAAGGAGGCCGCACTCATAAAGCCCGGACCAGAATCGACAATATCGGTTCAAAAACGATCAACTGTACCCCATGGAGACCATTCTTAATCGCCAACGAAATTATCTCATCGGAAACCGCTTCACAAGCAAGATATTCCCCGGCCTGGTACCTCACATCCAGTACCACCTCTGTCGCTCCAACGCCAACATGCTATGGAAAATCGAAAACGAGCTACTGCAAAGCCATCGTCAACGGGAAACGACCGGCATCAAGAAACTATACAACTCATTCTTCGTTCTATTTTAACCGAACACTATAGATACACGTTTTCGTAATCGCTTCATCATTCATTCATTAACTCGTTCAGTGACTTTTAAGTGAAGGCGCTATGGCCCGATTGTGATGGAATATACGGAATATAGAGACTTTACAATGCATGACGTACGTAAAGAGGAGTACGGCTGGGAATCTACAGTTAGACTCATGGTCGGGAGGGAGGACGAATTGGGCATGTACCTGGAGGAGAGCAGGGAGGGCAGGAAGCGGAAGTGGCAGCCCGAGAAAATGAGGCGAGACGGCAGCGAAGATAAAGATCAGAAGAAGGTGCCTCCGAAGAAGATCATGGGTGAGTTCTTTGATGTTGCAATCTATTTGGGTTCATTGTTTTGTATGTAACAGCGGATACTAATTAAATAATGATATATAAAGAGATTATACTACAGATACTGTGAAATTCAAGAAAATAAATAATAGTTTCAAACAAAACTAAAAAAACACGCTTTTATAGAAAATCTAAATTTTAAAAAATTGAAAAAAATTAAATTCAACTAAAAAATAAATAATAGTTTTGTTAAACTGTGAAAAATAAATTTTGTTCAATTTTTTTAAATCTTAAATTGTCATCGATTCTTAATAAGTATACCAAATTTCGAGTTAATCCGACGTTTTGAAGGGGGTCAAAATCATGTTCAGAGATTCCGTTACATACATACATACATACTAACATACATACGTCTGAAGCTAATAAAAGCGTATTAAAACACCCAACTACTTAAAATAAAAAACATAAAAATCGCTTCACGTACAAATGAAGTAACATAACATAAGACACAGTCGAATTGATAATCTTCTGCTTGCTTAAATACGGTTGGAAACAGTTAATGGCCAGTCTAAAAAATACTTTAGAATCATCTAGCTGGCTTGGGTAATCATGGACACAGTTACGTGAGACTAATTTTGTATTCTATTCTATCAGCCCACAGACGTCCATTACTAGACATAGGTCTCCCCCTAGCCTCGCCACAAATACTGGTCCTACGCTGCCTACGTCCAGCGGATCCCCGCTAACCTCAATAGGTCGTCGGTCCAATTTTGAATAGGAAATGTTAATTTTTGATTCTGTATATTGATTAGGAAGATTACCTTTTTGCCAGATGACCACGGAAGTAAGTATGTGAAAAGAGCTTCAAAATTACTGTAGCGATTAATGTAAGACCATCTCAGAAATATCTCCCTATCTTTCTTTCCCTCTCTCGCGCACGACAACTTTTTAATGGCACTGACGTCATAACCCCTTGACTGCGGGACTATTTTTCAGCGACTTTCAGCCAATGCGTATGAGACCTAATAGGCCTCTTTTCCTGAATATACCCATACCCATAAAATGTAAACAAACTCGTCCTCAGCACCGAGCGAAAGAACGCGGTTTTGAATGGTAGACCAGGAGTTAGTCGCACTTAGCGGTAGGCAGCGGCTTGGCTCTGCCCCTGGCATTGCTGAAGTCCATGGGCGATGGTAACCACTCACCATCAGGTAGGCCGTATGCCCGTCTGCCTACAAAGGCAATAAAAAAAAAACTTGGGGATTTTTAACCGCATAACGCAGTCGACGCGTATGTGTATGTCCATATTGATTCGCCTACCTCCACGGGGTTCGACAGAATTTTAACTTACTCATTGCAATATGATTCTAACAAAAAAAAAACAGTTTTTTATCTGCCTATGCTGATAGCCTTGAGGAGCTCTTTCAACTTCATCCAAAATGTAGGTCAGCTCACGGGGCTCAAACCGGGAGTGTTGCTAACACTGGCCCTAGCAAGAGCAGTGCTTTGCAGAATCTACCACCAGACCGGAAACGCGACCCACTGAGAAGATCCGGCGAGAAAGTCAGTGGGCTGTGTCTATGGTTTAATTTTCTCGTCGAGCCCTTCGTCGCAAGCAACGGGTTCGACGAGGACGTTGACCGGTACTTGAGGTACCTAAAAGCACCGTTAACGGATCGGGAGATTCCGTAATGACGTGCTTAGGGCGACGTGGACTGCTTACCATTCGGTCCACAGGATCGGGTATTTTAAAAAATCATAGTATCGCAAGCGGTCACACCGAAATCTAATTCACACGGAAAACTTTATAATTAGTACCCTTTTCTTCTTCTTCTGAGTCGGTCTCTTCATTACTGAAGTTCGTGTCTAATCTAAAATGTGGACCACAATGCTTCCCCACGTCTTCCTGTCCTCAGCGGTCTTTATAGCCTCGGTTATTGGCTGGCCGGTGAGCGTCTTAAGCAGATCAGACCAGCGGATAGGTGAGCGTCTGCGTGATCTTCTCCCGTAGCCTTTTAGTAGCAGTAGTTTCCTTTGAACATGTCCTAATTCGGACCGAACAAATCCGTAGCGACTTGCGACGTCCATCTAAAAACGAGCCACTTATCGAGTAATTATCACCGAAAGATTGTTTCTCGTTTGACACCTAACGTCACTTGTTTATTTATAATACGTACCACAATCGCTCTCGTACGATTTGACATAGATTAGTTGCAGGCGCAGAAGCGTCACGATAAGAATATAAGTGAAATTGAGGGTAGGGCACACACACTGCCGGGAAATACACTGCTGCGTCCAGTTTTAAGAGGGTAGGACAGACGTTGCCTTTTAGAATTGAGTCTTATATCTCATGTCTCAAGGTGGTATTCACGATGTATATGGGTTCTGGTAACTTATGTTGAGTTGGGCAGGTGGGCTGGTGAGCCCGTTCGCTAATTTATACAATAAAAAAAATTATCATGTTAGTTTCTTTTTTTTAACTAACTTTAACGAGGCTAATTGTAAACACTGTGTTTTTTTTAAATGTAATCAAAATCCACAGATCAGTAATTACTTCAGTGCGCCACGTAGTCAAATTGTTAAAATTACTTTTACAGTTTAATCTCGGGTTCTTTATTGTCATTATAATATTATTTACTGACGTTTAGAATAATGACAGTTTTCTTGGTCGCGCGCTAAAGTGTTATATTTTATTCGTCGTCATTTTAATCTAAAGAATTAGAATCTACGTGATCAAATCGTTAAGGTAGTTTTAATTTAAAATGTTAATGATAGAAATTGATTTTGATCGATTGAAGTGGATCGTAATCAGGGTTCACTTGGAGGTAGTAAAAAAAAATAGTTTTATTTATTTTTAAAATTATTTTTGTGTGGCTTTGTATAAATAAAAGCCTTCTCAGACGAAGGCCCGCCGTGGGAGATGACAAACGAAAAAAACAAAGTCACATCTAGACTTTTAATCACTGACGTTATTCCTCTATGAAATAATTCATTACAATAATAGTTGATATCGATACGTCGCGCTGCAATCACGTTGCCTTTGTCTTTCACCACTTGTTTGTTGTTTTGAAAACAAATCTTATCAATAGAAAATGTGGTCATAAATTAAAAAAAAAAAAAAAACTTGTGTCAATATCGCTCGTGTCAACTTTGACATGTGTCAAACGTATAAAGTAAATACGCCGTATTGGTGTGTATTTGTGTGTGTGTGTGCGTTTTGTGCGTGATGTTACCTCTGGAAGTGCATTTGTTTTGAATACAGAAACAATGATAGTTCGAAGTATCGAATTTGGAATTCTTACATCGATATATAACTAACCGACGTATCATTCGATAATGCATTAGAATATTATGTGATTTGAGCAGTCAGTCGTCGTCGACTATAATCTTGCGCGGTTTACTATCAGCAGTTCTGTTACTTGATAGTTTTCTGATGCAATACATTTTCTATATCGTCGTTGTCAAACCAAAGTCGGCTATGTGCACTTTTTGAGATTTTTACTTTGTGACCTTTTCGTATAGTTCACAGCCCTATACCTACCGTATAAAAAAACTGTTATGTGTACCTATATAGATTGAATATTTATCTATAGCTTCCATTTGATATAGTTCTTAAAAATTCACTTTCATATAAAATTTTATACGAAAATGTTTTTACTCCTTATATCAAAATAGTTTTTTTTTATTGCTTAGGTGGGTGGACGAGCTCACAGCCCACCTAGTATTAAGTGGTTACTGGAGCCCATAGACATCTACAACGTAAATGCGCCACCCACTTTTGTACATTGCACATAGCAGATTTTGGTTTGACAGCGACAAATATGACGGATGAATCCTGGTCAAGAACTAGAGGAATTTCTACAGCCTTTTAACTCTGCAAAATTCACGCTAATGGCGTTTGAAGACGAATATTTGATGTTTCTGTTGAGATCCTCAAAGAGGAGAAGGGGTGTTTTTGTCATACTTTTTAGGGCTCGACGAGCGAATTAATCCACTGAGCTTAGAGTTAGCCCACTGAGTTTCTCGCCGGATCTTCTCAGTGGGTCGTATTTCCGACCCTGTGGTAGATTCTGCGAAGCACTGCTCTTGCTAGGGCCAGTGTTAGCAACACTTCTGGTTTGAGTCCCGTGAGCTCGCCTACATGTTAGGGTGAAGCTGAAATAGCCTCTCAAAGTTATCAGCATAGGTAGGTAGTCATTATTTTCTTAACGTGAAAATGTACATTGACAATATTAAGCAAGAATCATTTTCTAAAGATCAGACAGTACGAAGCATCAATTCAATCAGATAAATGAAGAGTCAACAAGTGGAACACAAACCAATGGATAACATCCCTAAATATTAAAAATACCTAAAAAAAAAACGTCTTAATAGAAAACCGAATTTAAAATTAAAATCATAATTATTTGCCCTATTAATTCTGTTCATATCAGACCACGGTTATAAAATTCTTGTATCGCCATAGCTTCTGATAAGCGTGTGCAAATTTTTAAGTTCTACTTTGTGTTCTTTTTTTTTAAATTATGATACTTTGATAGGTTCCATTATTTAGATCGGGTCAAACTAACAAAAAAAACGTTATAAACGATATTTCTGAAGATTATAAGATTTTGGCGTTATCTATGACCTGTAACTTCGTGTCTTCACAATCTAGTGTCACATATCAATTCTGTCAAGTATCATTAATCTCCGAGTTGGAATCTTAGGTGTGTCCTGAACGTTGTGATAAGTCCTTTACTAATAACAAAATATTACGAGAGGAAGCGGCTTGGCTATGCTCATGTCCACAAGCCATGTCCTGAAGTCGTCGTGGCCTAACGGATAAGACGTCCGGTGTATTCGTATGTAGCGATGCACCGGTGTTCGAATCCCGCAGGCGGGTACCAATTTTTCTAATGAAATACGTACTTAACAAATGTTCACGATTGACTTCCACGGTGAAGGAATAACATCGTGTAATAAAAATCAAACCCGCAAAATTATAATTTGCGTAATCACTGGTGGTAGGACCTCTTGTGAGTCCGCACGGGTAGGTACCACCACTCCGCCTATTTCCGCCGTGAAGCAGTAATGCGTTTCGGCTTGAAGGGTGGGGCAGCCGTTGTAACTATACTGAGACCTTAGAACTTATATCTCAAGGTGGGTGGCGCATTTACGTTGTGGATGTCTATGGGCTCCAGTTACCACTTAGCGCCAGGTGGGCTGTGAGCTCGTCCAGCCACCTAAGCAATAAAAAAAAAAATGTCCTTTACTAATAATAAAATATTACGAGAGGAAGCGGCTTGGCTATGCTCATGTTCACAAGCGGCGTTGATCCCTCATTGTGATCCCTCATTGTTTACTGGTGGTAGGACCTCTTGTGAGTCCGCGCGGGTGGGTACCACCACCCTGCCTATTTCTGCCGTGAAGCAGTAATGCGTTTCGGTTTGAAGAGTAGGGCAGCCGCTGTAACTATACTGAGATCTTAGAACTTATAGCTCAAGGTGGGTGGCGCATTTACGTTGTAGATATCTATGGGCTCCAGTAACCACTTAACACCAGGTGGGCTGTGATGAGTGACCCATCTAAGCAATAAAAAAAAGCCGGCCCGTTTGAGCTAAAAAATAAACTCAAATAATACCGATGAAAAAAAACGCAGCATAGTTAGAAAAAAAGAAGTCCTTGGACATGGTGTTCTACTACAAACCACATTCATAGTCCTGGTACTCTTTATCTCTCGTAACCTCTCAAGCACCGGTCAATGTCCTCGTCGATTACGACGAAGAAGTCGACGAGCGAACTAACCCATAGACACAACCCAGTGATTTTCTCGTCGGATCTTCTCAGTGGGTCGCGTTTCCGATCCGGTGGTAGATTCTGCGAAGCACCGCTCTTGCTAGGGCTAGTATTAGCAAATTCTCTCAGGTTGAGCCCGTGAGCTACCTAACCGTCCGAGCGTAACTGGAATAGACCCCTGTACTACCAACGAATGCGTAGGATTTTTCAATCTCGTGTTTTATTAAGGGATCATCACGAAACGTGTCTATTAGTTCCTTAGACTAAACCCAACCGTTAGCATTATTGAACACACTTCGTATTACTCTATGTTATAATATTTATCTATATATTAATACGTGAAGCAAAAACTTTGTATCCCTTTTTACGAAAATTGCGCGGACGGAGGAGTATGAAATTTTCCACACTTATAGAGAACATAGGGAAGAAGTGCACAATGCTAATATTTTTTTTAAATAATGCATAAAAGATACATTAAATCAATAAAGAAAACGTTACACACACTACATACCATGTATTTGACGCACACACGCATGCATACTATTTATTGTCAAACTTTTGTTCTTGACGTCTGTTGTCAAATTGAGAATAGATTAAATATTGTTTGTCTTTGTTAATATTTTTTATGGTGTAGTTTTGGCGAAATTTGTGATTATAGAAGTATAAAATACAATCATAATAGTGTACAAACTCACAATTCCAATTATAGTCGAATTTCGACTACTGCGGGACCTCTAGTTCTCATAAAATCGGTATTCGTTTTAAAAGTCTCTTAAGTCAGATTCTGTACCTTAGAAATTGACGGATATTAATTAAGCCCAAACTCGCTTGATACTGATGGATCGCCATGGAAAGATAGAGTAGTTGTTTGATAGATTTAATAGTCTTAAAGTAATCGAAGCTTCGATGTGAACCAAAAAAGATATTGAAACAGTGCATAAAATATTCTAAAATGCCTCTTAGTTGTATCTGACCCAAAATCAGCTTTGGCTGTTTGATTGTATGCGCAATTTGTTATCGGCTTTAATTTTTATCTCATTGAATGAGTTCACGGCCCATTTGGTAGTATAAAGCAGCAGACAAAAAAACGGTAGGCAGCGGATTGGCTCTGCCCCTGGCATTGCTGATGTCCATGGGCGACGGTAACCACTCACCATCAGATGGGCCGTATGATCGTCTGACTACAAGGGCAATAAAAAAAGCAGCATATCGATCCATTTGAGATCTTAGAACTTATATCTCAAGGTGGGTGGCGCATTTACGTCGTAGATGTCTATATGGGCTCCAGTAACCACTTAACACCAGGTGGGCTGTGAGCTCGTCTAGTTGGGTACTAAGCAATAATAAAAAAATTGGACAATTTAAATGACTCTTATCACATTACTCAACAAGGTTTATCATTTCAATTATTTTGTAATTTATATAACACGAATTATTTATATTGGTTATTAGTATGTACGAAGTAATCGTGAATAAATCAAATATGTAGCCTATTAAGAAATTTGTAATGTAATCATTTTAATAAAATTTTAATAAAGCGTATTTAAGTATAATGATAACAATAATTATTGCGGTAATCACACGATAAATATATCTACGTAATGCTTTCGTTATATTCACGCTTCTCTTTAGAGGTACATGTGTATTTAGTATTAATACAATAGAAAGAAAGAAAGAAATAATTTATTCGCTAAGCATACCCAGTGAAAATGAGTTATTACATGAGGCCGCACGGGTTGGCACCACCACCCCGCCTATTTCTGCCGTGAAGCAGCAATGCGTTTCGGTTTGAAGGGTGGGGTAGCCGTTGTAACTATACTAAGACCTTAGAACTTATAACTCAAGGTGGGTGGCGCATTTACGTTGTAGATGTCTATGGGCTCCAGTGAGCACTTGACACCATGTGGGCTGTGAGCTCGTCAACCCATCCAAGCAATAAATAAAAACCTTTTTTTTTAAACAGGTTTTTCTTATTTCAAAGTTATTCAAGTTTACTTTCATCTTAAATTCCACCACATCGTGCATGTCCAATGTCAAATCGATGCCTCCAATGAACACTAACTCAAAATTTTGAAATTTTCGTTTTTCACGCAAATCGCTTCACTATTTTAAAAGTATTACAATTTAAATCATTATTGATGGGGCTCGAAGCAAGAGTGAATCAGCTAGTTACACAAAAAAAAACAATAAATATATCTGCAATAATAAAGACTAGAGGTCCCGCAGTAGTCGAAATTCGATTATAATTAATTGGAATTCTAAGTTTGTACACTATTATGATTGTCTTTTATACTTCTATAATCACAAATTTCGTCAAGACTACACTATAAAAAATATTAACAAAGGCAAACAATATTTAATCTATTCTCAATTTGACAACAGACGTCAAGAACAAAAGTTTGACTATAAATAGTATGCATACGTGTGTGCGTCAAATACATGGCATGTAGTGTGTGTAATGTCTTCTTTATTGATTTAATGTATGTTTTATGCATTATTTAAAAAAAAATTAGCATTGTGCACTTCTTCTCTGTATTCTCTATAAGTATGGAAAATTTCATACTCCTCCGTCCGCGCAATTTTCGTAAAAAAGGATACAAAGTTTTTGCTTCACGTATTAATATATAGATGTTATCAAACATTTTTCGTTTAAACGCTCCTCCTGTAAATCTACGAGCTTTGAGTTAGCGTAGTGTTCATTGGAGGCATCGAAATTATGTTAAAGTTTCCATCTCTATTTTAAAAACACATCAGTAGCAGTCTGTCAATCGGTGTCAATACACTTCAGATTAACAATATTGGCGACGAGAGCTCGCCGATTCGCTTATACCTATCGTAAGATAAGCACGCCTAACCTAAATTTATGATATGATTTCCTAATTACTACTTTTTCCCTCTAATTAATGCCTCGAAATTACGTCTTAACAACAGACACCAGGCAGGTTGACGACACGAATTCGAATGACCTCAACACAAGTCCCTCAACACGTATGGACTGTTGTGTTTATGATCTCTCAACCCTATCGCTACTATCGATGACTAGTCGCCCACTACAAAACGCCGCCGATACTTTTTTTTATTGCTTAGATGTGTGGACGAGCTCACAGTCCACCTGGTGTTAAGTGGTTACTGGAGCCCATAGACAATTACGACGTAAATGCGCCACCCAACTTGAGATATAAGTTCTTAGGTCTCAGTATAGTTACAACGGCTACCCCACCCTTCAAACCGAAACGCATTACTGTTTCACGGCAGAAATAGGCGGGGTGGTGGTGCCTACCCGTGCGGATTCGCAAGAGGTCCTACCACCAGTACACGATGAGTGTGACTAGTCATTGGCTGAAAAACGCCTTATGTACACCTCATGGATGATGTGCTCAATTACAGCACGGTCCTACGTTTCCGAAAAACACTTTGCAGCTAGGATTGCTGTAGGGGGAGGGTGATAGGAGAGATGTGCTCCGCACTAAACGCTACACTCTCCCCCCTTTGCCTTTTCATGTCTGTCTCATGCGAGGCTCGGACGTGGGTTGTTGAGCGACAGGAGACTTTCGTCCGTTCGACTATGACATACCCCGCCCGCCGTCCCCAGTAGAGAGTGGGAGTACGGTGATTTCCTCCTGACCAAAAAAAAGACCTGCTGTAGCGAAAGAGCTAAAAAGGGTTAACCATGCCACCTAAAATGGACTCCGGCCACACAATGGTAGACAGGGACAACTATATTGAACAATGACGACAACATTATGAGAGGGTACTTCATTTCTACACAAAAGGACGCTGCAGCCTTGCCCAACAAAAGATCCCACTGAGTTTCTCGCCGGATCTTCTCAGTGGGTTGCGTTTCCGATACAGTAGTAGATTCTGCGAAGCACTGCTCTTGCTAGGGCCAGTGTTAGCAACACTCGGGGTTTGAGCCCCGTGAGCTCACCTGCTAGTTCGGTGAATCTAGAATAACCCCTTGAGGTTACTAGAATAGGTGGGAAAAAAATCATTACTTTAGTGTGCGACTTAAATCGTATCTACAGTAAATTAATATATTTCATTGAATCCTACATTCAACCTCTTTCTTTAAGAAAATAATATTAGTAAACTTTTTCATCTTATCTCAAAACGAAACATTTTTTAAAATTTTTATTGCTTAGGTGGGTGGACGGGGCCGAGCTCAAAGCCCACCCGGTGTTAAGTGGTCACTGGAGCCCATAGACATTTACGACGTAAATGCGCCACCCACCTTAAAAATAAATGCAGACAAATTATTATTTTCTTGAAATTCGGAAACTAAATCACGCCCGTTTAATATCAACATACGAATTATGTCACCATAATATGTTACGTCTCGTAACTATACGTTAATTGGTATTTCGTGGATTTCAAGTCAGACGTGGACGGTCTAAAGCATTAGAGAACCAACGCAATAAGTAACAATGAATTGAAAAAGATACAAAATATATCTATTTATTTGGTGGTAGGAACTCGCGTGAGTCCGCATGGATAGGTACCACCACCACGACTATTTCTGCCGTGAAGCAGTAATTGACAATTTACCAAGCTCATGCTATGGCCGTTTCAAGCGAACTATTGTTGTGTAAATAGTGATTCGAACCTATTTATTCAACTTTCCATAAAGACTACGCATACGAATATTCACAGTTGGTCAGGTTTCAACGTATAAAACAATTACCTTTGAAAGGGTTCCGCCTTTGCCAATAAGTAAATAAAAAATGGCTTCTTCTTGCATACCGATGATCATGCTTACGTCATAATATAATTGTTACCCTATTATTGTAGTAACCATGCCTCAAATTGATTGTAGGCGTGTCGCAAGTCGTGAAAAATTATTTATGAATCTTGTTTCGATCCTCGGAAATTTACATTAAATAAGTTTAGGTATGTACATGTCAGTATATAAGTTTCCCGTAGGAATGAGTGGATTTTTCGGTATCAATACTTATGTCACGCCAATTTTTTTTCTTCCTATGCTGGTAACAGTAATCAGCCGAATAGGTGAGCTCACGGGGCTCTAACCTGACGAATTTTCTAACGCCAGACCTAGCAAGAGCAGTGCTTCGCAGAGTCTACCACCGGATCAGAAACGCGACCCACTGAGAAGATCCGGCGAGAAACTCAGTGGGTTGTGCTACACGATTAATTTGCTCGACGAACCCTTCGTCGCAAGCGACAGATTCGACGAGAACGGTTGCTAGACACACAGATGAATTAACACTATCACTTCAAAAAAATTATGTGAATTCGTTGCTTGATTTTGACTTGAAAGAACGACAATCAAAACACAAACAAACGCACTCTCTCATTAAAATATCAATAATTATTCTCAGCGGTTTTTCATGGTTATGAAAATTATCTAGTTAGTAGGAATGTCGCACACGACGTCTTAAAGTCGGTGAAAATTACATTCTAAGATTCCATTTAATAAATACCAAACAAATATTAAGCGCTATTAAAAAAATTTACCAAATCTTCCCTTGACTTTTATCTAAGAACATAACCTATATTTATCTAGACGTTTATTTGTACCGGCCAAGATTTTAATGAAATAACTACGAGATAATAATAAACAAGCAATTGTGTATTTAAAATGACTGCAATAAAACGAGTATACAGAGTGTGTCCGTGTATAATAAAGTGTTCGAAAGCGGAATCTAACGAACGGACGTCTACTTTAATAATTAAAAGTGATGGTACCGAATCTGGAAACTTCTAAAAACGAAGCTCAAGTGAAAAGATAAAACGTACAAAATTTGAGAACAACGCCATCTGTTATCGGTCGTGCTAAAACTTTAAAAAAATCGCAGTGTTATCGGTATTGTGCCAATAGAAATCGGAGTTTTCGAGATGGTCGAAGATACAGTGTCACAGCACGCCGACAGGATGTCAGCTGCGGCAGTTCTCCAGTTCGCAGCGAGAGAAGCCAGAGAAGGCAGAAGGTTGACGGAATTTGGAGCTCACGCGTTTACAAACCTCAATTACAATACTTATGGTATATTTAATAGTAATTCTATAGTATTTATTTAATTATATTTAATACTAGCGACCCGCCTCGCTTCGCTTCGGAAACATTAAATTTTATTATTGATAGCTGAGTCCCGCGATGTTACCTGCGATTATTGTTGTACCGCGAGTGACGCCGCGGGGCGAAGCTAGTCTAAAAAAAGTAGCCTAAGTTAGTCCTTATATCATCAGCTACCTCAGTGAAAGTCTCGTCAAAATCGGTTCAGCCGTTCCAGAGATTAGCCGGAACAAACAGACAGACAGGCAGACAGACAAAAATTGTAAAAAAATATATTTTGGTGTATGTACCGTATATATATATTCATATACATGTAGTAAAAAGCAGTTATTTCAATATTACAAACAGACAGTCCAATTTTATTTATATGTATAGATGATTCTTTTTTAAGATGATAGTTATTACTGGAAATATTTGCCACGCAATTCGCGTATAAAGGGCCAGAATATACTCGCTAATGTTAAGTACATTGGTACGCTACACGCACTTAGGTTGACAAAGCGGTATTTTTAGGAGATGATTTTTCGACATTGACATGTAAAATTTTAGTCGTCGTGACCTAAAGGATAAGACGTCCGTTGCATTCGTATCTAGAGATGCAATGGTGTTCGAATCTCGCAGGCGGGTACCATTTTTTGTAATGAAATACGTGCTCAACGAATGTTCACGATTGACTTCCACGGTGAAGGAATAACATCGTGTAATAAAAATCAAACCCGCAAAATTATAATTTGCGTAATTACTGGTAGTAGGACCTCTTGTGAGTCCGCGCGGGTAGGTACCACCACCCTGCCTATTTCTGCTGTGAAGCAGTAATGCGTTTCGGTTTTAAGGGCGGGGCAGCCGTTGTAACTAAACTTGAGACCTTAGAAATTATATCTCAAGGTGGGTGGCGCATTTACGTCGTAGATGCCTATGGGCTCCAGTAACCACTTAACACCAGGTGGGCTGTGAGGTCGTCCACTACTCTTAAGCAGTAAAAAAAAAAACATCCGATGCTAATGGTATCTAAACAATGTCGAATAAAACCCTTTGTCATTGGCATACTTAATCTCTGCTGGTAGTATATTTATGCTAAGTTAGGGACCCAAGTCCACTTAAGCACCGGGTAACCAACCCTAAAAAGCTGGGGATCCCACGGGAAAAATGCGTGGATTTAGTGAACTTACTTAGTACTTTGTGATTACGAGGGCCTAGTAATGAAAATAATTCCGACCAATATCCAAAGTTCGATAAGTGAACTCGCCCATAGAAACAGCCCATTGAGTTTCTCGCCGGATCTTCTCAGTAGGTCGTGATTCCGATTCGCGAAACACCTGCTCTTGAGTTGTTAGGCAGCTGTTAGAAAATCCCACCTCTCTCGGCTGAGCTTTTGCTCGCTCACCTGGTGAAACTGGAAAGGCCTCCGGGCTACCAGTAAACCTTCATTCATAATTTCTGCGAAACACTGCTCTTGCTCATCATCATCATCATCATCATCATCATCAGCCTGTATCTATCCACTGCTGAATGTAGGCCTCTCCCATAGTCCGCCACAATGAACGATCCTCCGCCTTCCGCATCCAATCTCTCCCAGCATATCGCCGCAAGTCATCGGTCCAACGTGCAGGGGGACGCCCAACGCTGCGCTTACCGGTACGCGGTCTCCAGTCCAGAACACGTCTGCTCCATCGGCCATCGGTTCTGCGACACGTATGTCCAGCCCATTGCCATTTCAGCTTGCTAATCTTTAGGGCTATGTCGGTTACTTTGGTTCTTTGACGGATTTCCTCATTTCTAAGTCGATCCATCAAAGAAACTCCGAGCATACACCTTTCCATATATTTCCATACAGCTGTTAGCAAATTAAATTCCTCAGGTTGAGCCCGTGAGCTCACCTACCTGTCCCGGTCCGGGCGTAGCTAGAATAGCCCCGTAAGCTTCCAGCGAATAGGCAGGGAAAAAAGAAAATAATGAGCATCTTAGGCGTCGGCCATCCGGCTTATGTTTCCGATTCCCAGAGCTATTATATCGAATTTATTGACCAGAATTTAGTTTGAACCAGTTATATTTGTCGCTACTCTGATTGGGGTCAGAGTACGACGATGATAACTTGTTTGAACTCCTTACATTGATTGCGAAACAGGCACACGTGCCACATATCAACTGTGCGTGTAAACATTATTTTGTTATATCAGATTCGGTCATTAAAACTTTAAATTCCCCCCGCCAAACTCAGCTTGCTCAGAATTTTTTTTTTGTGATAGTTGAGATTGGTTTATGAAGAGCTGGCTGGACGACCATTGTCAGGGCACTGAGCGGATGGCACTAGTTTCATGAATCGGTAGACCGTCTTTCAAACTTTAGGGATCTATATTCCTACCTAAGCTGATAGCCTTGAGAGGCTATTTCAGCGTAACCTTAACTAGTAGGTGAGCTAACGGGGCTGAAACCGGAGTGATGCTAACACTGACCCTAGCAAGAGCAGTGCTTCGCAGAATCTACCGCCGGATCGGAAACGCGACCTACTGAGAAGATCCGGCGAGAAACTCAGTGGGCTGTGTCTATGGGTTAATTCGCTCGTCGAGCCCTTCCTCGCTAGCGACGGATTCGACAAGGACGGTGACCGATGCTTGTGGTGCCTAAAACCACCGTTAATGGATCGGGAATATCTATAATGACGTGTTTTGGGCGACGTCGAACTATCACTAAGACATTAAACATGATAAGAATTTCATCAAGAAACGACACAGGATGTAAGGTTCACTCACGAGAACTGGTTGCAGTATGGCCTTCGAAGACAGCGATCCTGTGGCCCATTTGATGATCAGATTTCACCGTTGCTCGTAATCAACAGTAATACCAGGATCACAACTGTGAGAACTGAGCCGTTGTATGCTTTTTCGAATTTCGGTACTCGTACAGAAACCTCGCACTGGATGAGGGTATTTTAATAATAATAATAATAATAAACATTTATACCAAACATAAATTTACAAAAAATTAAACAAAAAAAATATGTGCAATTCACACGTGGTAGAAGTGAAACCTTCCAAAATTAAAATACAATTATCCTAAACGTCTTAAGTATATGTAAAATTTTGTCATTAGTAAATAATTGTAAGGTAGCGCCCTCTGTGAATTGATATTTTAATTTCACGTATAATCCTAAATTAAAATTCACTACAAGAGCTTTCATACACACGTTAGTATAAAAATCTCACAGATGGCGCTGTATTAAATAGTATGTATATTTCTGTCTCATTCGTTGCTGGCTTCATCCTACACATTTTTGTATTTGTGTCTCTTACCTGTCGTTTTTTCCGTTGCATCCGGTTTGAAATCACAACGATTCTAAAGAAGTTTTCACTTCAATAACGAGGCTTGAAAATGGTTACCGACTCAGCAATGCCTAACAGTATCGAGACAATCGGTACTGGGGCGCTGATCTTCCGCCGGCACCTGCGGAGGGACGTGCACACCAGCATCAGACCGACCAATCATTATCTGAGCTTAGAATGCATTAATAACTGCAACAACAACAATAAAAACAATGAAATACATATCTATATTTAATTATAAAAAATTACAATTGCAATGCAGAATTACAGCACGGAATAGTTAAAATTGATATTTTCGAATTTTATTTGCATATTCAGAAGATATACTTTTAAACTTGCTTTAAAAGAACTTAGTGTTCTCTGGTGCCGGATAGGTGAAGGAATATTGGAATATAATCACTACATAGTATAAAACAAAGTCGCTATATCTGTCCCTATTTATGCCTAAATCTTTAAAACTACGAAACGGATTTTGATGCGGTTTTTTTTTAATAGATAGAGTGATTGAAGAGGAAGGTTTAATAACATCCATTAAATAGAGGAGAAATCAATAATTAATTATAGTTTCCGAAGCGAAGCGAAGCGAGGGCAGGTTGCTAGTATAATAATACTTAAGAATTTAAGGCTGATGGATAATGAAGTTGACGGGATATAAAAAGATCCTAAGACTATAGACAAACTAGCGCCCGAACTAGTGATTCTCGAAGTCTCTAAAACCATAAAAAACAATCACATTGGGCAATTGAAACATGACGTCGAACGAAGTCTCAGATATTTTACTTCATAACCCAATGATGACCTGTAAAGGCCATTGTTATCTGAAATATATAAATGTGACGGTTTCACTTGTCTCTCGGACTTTATACTCCGCTCGTAATCTATTATCGTTTGAACGAACGTTTTATAGTGAAACTGCAATGTATCTTTCTTTCTTCTATCTTTTTTTATTGCCCATGTAGGCAGACGAGCATACGGCCCACCTGATGGTGAGTGGTTACCGTCGTCCATAGACTTCAGCAATGCCAGGGGCAGAGCCAAGCCGCTGCCGACCGCTTAATACTCTCCACAATCCTCGTTTGAAGGAAGAAGGAAGAAGGAAATGTCATAGCGTTCGGGAAAAACCGTGGAGGGGAGCTCATTCCATAGCCGGATGGTGCGTGGCAAAAAAAGCCTTTGGAAACGCACTGTGGATGACCGCAGTGGCTCCAGGTAGTATGGATGAACTCTACTCCGGTGGCGGGCGGTGCGATGGTAAAAACGAGATGCCGGTATTATCTCGAACAATTAACTGACTTCAAAAAAGGAGGAGGTTCTCAATTCGACTGCATGTTTTTTTATGTTTGTTACCTCATAACTGTTGACTGGGTGAATCGATTTTGATGAATCTTTTTTTATTAGAAAGCTGACGCTTCCCGTGTGGTCCCATTTCAATTTAGTCCAGTTCTGATAATGGTATCAATGAAAAAACCATATAAGTCTTAAATTTGCATTAAGTACGTGCGCGACAAATAGATGAATAACTCAATAACTCGATATCACGCCAACCGATTTCGATGATTATTGTTTTTAGTGTATATTAATTTGTTTTGGAATATCTTTTTTTTCTATTTAAAGTCGGTTTTTGTTAAAGCATATCTATTTACAATTATTATTGGTTGCTAAGAATTTTTTGTTTAGCATAAGGTTTTTGATTTTGGTATATGGGTCAAGGAGCTTACTGCGATTTCGAGCTAGCGGTAAATTCACTGAAGAAAACTGCTCTTGCTAGGGCAGATACTAGCGGAGTCTCTCATATTGAGCTCAGTCACCTTATCTACCAGTCGGCGCGTAGTTGGATTAGCCCACAGGCTACCAATTGAGTAGGGCTTATGCCCACGACCCACCTGATGCTGTGTGGTTACTAAAGGGCATAGATATAAATACCACTATTTACTACATAAATGATAGTATTATAACGGCTGTTCCACCCTTCAAACCAGCACGCTTATTCTTTTTTTATTTATTACTTAGATGGTTGGACGAGCTCACATCCCACCTGGTGGTAAGCGGTTACTAGAGCCCACATACATCTACAACCCACCTTAAGATATAAGTTCTAAGGTCTCAGTATAATTACAACGGCTGCCCCACCTTTCAAACCGAAACACATTACTGCTTCACGGTAGAAATAGGCAGGTTGGTGGTACCTACCCGCGCGGACTCACAAGAGGTCCCACCACCAGTGCAAGAGGTCCTACCACCAGTGCAAGAGGTCCTACCACCAGTACAAGAGATCCTACCACCGGTACAAGAGGTCCACCAGTTTTTTCCGATCCGGTGGTAGTTTCTGCGAAGCACTGCTCTTGCTAGGGTCAGTGTTAGCAACACTCCGGTTTGAGTCCCGTTAGCTCACCTACACACGTTAAGGTGAAGTTGGAATAGCCTCCCAAGGCTATCAGCACAGTTAGGAAAAAAAAAGAACGCTGTTGCCGTATCTCCGATGAATGCCTCTTTCTTCACCCACCCACAGGAAGTGTTCGACTGGTCCTATTTTAGACCAGCACTACACTTTGAGAATAAATGAAATAAAAAAATAAATAAAATAAAAACTCGTCACCACGACCTCTTATCTCAAAGGTGACCCTCATTGTCTCCGGCAACCGATAAAGACCACAACTAAACCTTGATCAATTCTTATACAGTCATTTTTATTAGTAAAAATTAAATCAACATTCTTCACTAATCGCCTCTTATTAGTAATATACAAGCCATTCTGAATGTATTATCAAGAAGGCTCATCCAATGTCATGCGAGAAAAACACGATAATAGCACCCCTGTTATTTTGAACTTCATTTCTAAAGCGTTAAAGGTAATATTGCATTGGTCTGGGTTTTTTTTTTAAGTAGGTACCTTTTGTTTTTTTTTCTCCCATCACCCGCCCGTTACATATCGAAGAAATATGCGATAATTACGACTTTAAACAAACAATGCTTTTAATATGATAAAAATTTTATATTGCATAAGATTTTTTTTTGTAATTATGAAAGTGATCTTTCTGTTAGGTTTTCGTGTCCAAAAATCTGAACCGATTTTGACGAATTTTGGTATGGAAATTATTCGAGTCCTGGTAAAGAATATAGGTGGCTTAGTATGGGTTCCGCTCATGAGATATAAAGTATAGTTTCATACAGAAAATAATACAAATATTGTAAGAAAAACTAAAACTGAATTCAACAAAAGACTGGACTATAAAGGGTATCACGGAGAATACTGGACAGATATTGATAAAATTTAAATGGGAGCCACACGAGAAGCACTAAATAGTTTTAAAAAAAAAAAACATCAAAAACTGTTGACCTAGAAAAAAGCTTTGTTATAATACACATTTCATTGCACCTACCACTATTTACTATGCACTACCTTTGGTTGACTGGTAGAGAATGCCTTAGGCATTAAGTCCTCTAAGTGTTTCGGGTCCCCCTCACATGTCGGTCTGGGGACCGGCGAAAGGGGCCTAAGAAGACGACGTGCAAGCTGCTCTGCACGCGTTTTACGCAAGAGCATCTGGGTGATGGAAGGCCGGCTATCCTCGACCCACGCTGGTTCTGGTCCAGCGGGGTATTCCGTAGGATAGCTCACTCTAACCGGCGCCATCTAGGCGGGCTTCGGATAGCCTGCCGACCGAGAGGGCTGATGCTCCTGACCAAAAAAAAAAAGGCATTAAGTCCGCCAATGTAAATCTTACATGAAGTGTAATAAATAAATAAAACAGTCGGAAATGAGAACCTCCCACTTGTTTTAGGTCTGTTATTTACTTTTTATTGTTTGTCTATTTAAACATAGACAAAGACTACACTGGTAAGCTAGTATTGGTCAGTTCACAACTTGATTTGTAGTGGCTTGATAGTATCAATATTTAGACCAGGTATTTCCCAAATACACACACCATACTCGTAACCAACCGCAATAAATCTTATTATAATCTATACTAATATATCTACAGTGGTTTTTACGGATGTTCCGTTATAACTACTGAACCGTGCATCCGATTGGCTTGAAACTTGGTATCCATGTAGAAAATACATGTACTTAATGAATAGGCTAATATTTATATGAGTGTTGGACTCCCTACACCAGTTGCGGGGGCGTTAATGATGAGAATCTTTGTGGGGGTGAGAAATAATAATGTTATATTTAAATGCCCAGCGAAGCGGACGGGTACAGCTAGTCTTATTATTATAAATTGGTAAATGTAATTTATATAAAAATTGGAAAAGAAATCTGAGATAGCATTTTTAAAGTAAATTTGAATATGAGCGTCTGGAGTAGCTTATCAGTTGATTTTGGAAAAGGAGTCTTTTGCCGAAAATAGTTTTGGAATCCTGGCTCTAAACGTAATCATTCGTCAGCTGGACCTTTGAGACACACGTACTTTACGACCATACAAAAATAAGGGAGATCTCAAACCGCAAACTATTCGCCATTTCCATTCCAACACAACGTAGGTTGATCTAGTAATTTCTAAAAATATAACTGTCGATTCCAGTGTAATTGAGCTCTATAGTGAGGTCGTGAACGACATGACATTTGATCCGAATCAGAACGTAGGCTAAGCTCTCCAATTACGGTAAATAAAAAAAGCTAGGATCGTCCGCGAATATTTTTATTTGTAACCAATTTAACTTTTACTGGTGGTAGGACCACTTGTGAGTCCGCGCGGATAGGTACCACCACCCCGCCTATTTCTGCCGTGAAGCAGTCATGCGTTTCGGTTTGAAGGGTGTGGCAGCCGTTGTAACCATACTGAGCTCTTGTTACTTATATCTCAAGGTGGGTGGCGCATTTACGTTGTAGATGTCTGTGGGCTGCAGTAACCACTTAACACCAAGAGGCTGTGAGCCGTGTGAATAAAAAAAAAATCACTGTAATTGTCGTTCTCATTGTCCACAGCTGCCCTAAGCGAGATAGGCGGGAGCGGCACAAGCTCCTCATCCTCGCATTTGTCTCCGGCATGGCAAGTCAACGAGCTCGATCTGGACTTGCCCGTCGAACTGTCCATGAAGTTAGTACTTCTTTGTTATTGTAGCAGAGTTCAGCCCACGCTTAGGCCAATAAGGGCGAAGCGGCTTCGAGAACTGTTAGAGCACCATATGCAATATTTGTGATACCCAATATTAATAGACAGTTTGGGGATACGAAAAGGTAGATCTTGCTTGTTATTTTAGCACAGTTGAGCTCAAGCCACGGCCAATAAGGGGGAAGCGGCTTCGAGAACTGTTATAGCACCATACGCAATATTTGTTATACCCAATATTCGTAGACAATTTGGGTATACGACAAGGTAGATCTTCCACAGAGCACGCGGTTCGATAAATCGACGATCTATGGACCTGGAATATGTGCAAGTTTATCTCGTAAATTTCCTTAGGGCGAAACAGGTTTTTGCCATATTAATCTCCATCTATGATAGCTACCGCCATAGGGGAATGAAATAACGGTATGATTACTATTATTGTGAACCAATTTTGAGTGCAGAAGCTTGTGAGGCGTGTGAGTTGCATACCGATATAACGTTTTTATAGTTCTTAAAAGTTGAATATCAGTTTAGCTACCCACCCATGAAGCCAAATATCTTAAAGCCCTCCAGGTATTGCTATCCCACCTATTTCTGCTGGTACGCATTCACGCGTTTTGATTAGAATCAAGCAAGAAAAAAGCCGTCGTACAATAAATTTAAGACAACCTCAGGCGCCATCTATATTTAAAGATCATAAACTTATCTAACTTATCTGCTAGTGACATCTGTGATTGACAACCCGAACTATTTGTACAGCGAAGCGTTGCTGTCGCTTCCATCGTTGGCGGTGTTCAAACAGGAGGCTCCGTCTCCGACGGGCG
Organism: Bombyx mandarina; assembly: GCF_003987935.1. Next base: position 1,408,893 of record NW_021011536.1, read on the forward strand.
CGGTGCTCTCGCCCCCCCGCCGCCACTGGCCCGTCCCCCGACGGAATGACGATCGGCAGGTAGGTACAGCGACTACATTCAAAGATAATATAAGCCGCGCCAATAAAGAAACGAATCGAAAATGGTGTCTATGTACCTGCACTGACAGATGGTAGGGTCAACAAATAAAAAGAAAAATAGAAAGAAAAAGTTGTTTGTTGTAAAAAAAATATAAAAAAACAAATGAAAATGTACTTTACTTTGGTGCCCTGGCAGAGGCAAAATAACAACGAAATAACCAACAAATGCAGCAAATAACAACAGAATTTGAGAGAAAACAGAGCGCGTCGAGACATTGTGAGAACAAAGTTAGAACTGATATTTTTTTGCATGCAGTACGCGCCGTGTGCGACTGAAGACAGCAATAGCTTAGAGTGAGAGCGCATGATCGCCGCCGCCATTTTAGATCCGTTTCTTTATTGGCGCGGCTTATACACATAAATTAATTATAGATAAGCAACTCGAGCACTCAACAAAAATGTTTACGGGCGTCGGCCACTAGATGGCTTCTTTTCAATCAGTTTCTTATTGCTTCTGTAGATGGCAGTAACATATTAACTATCCTATATTTTATTTTTAATGAAGGATTTTGTAAATGTTCAGAAAATACAAATTGATAAAATTTAAACAATTTGTCTACAACAAATAGACTTGTATGATTTTTGTTTTTTCTGTGTTTACTTACACAATAATGAAATACCCTAACTATAGCAACATATAAGTTTAGAGACATCCGCTACAAGATGTCGCTAGTTTCCATGCAAATAATATTTGTCTTTTTTTTATTGCCCTTGTAGGCAGACGAGCATACGGCCCACCTGATGGTGAGTGGTTACCGTCGCCCATGAACTTCAGCAATGCCAGGAGCAGAGCCAAGCCGCTGCCTACCGTGTCTTAAATTATCGCTGTTTCAGGGCTCTGCCTACATTAACGTGTTGACTCCCATGTAGGTCACCGGTGCCCTACGCGACCCTGTAACTTTGTGTTGTGATAACATGACGAACTTTTACTGGTGGTAGGACCTCATGTGAGTCCGCACGGGTAGGTACCACCACCCCGCCTATTTCTGCCATGAAGGGTGGGACAGCCGTTGTAACTATACTTGAGACCTTAGAACTTATATCTCAAGTTGGGTGGCGCATTTGCGTTGTAAATGTCTATGGGCTCCAGTAACCACTTAACATCAGGTGAGCTGTGAGCTCGTCCACTCATCTAAGCAATAAAAAAAATCGTTTTGACAATGACAATACCAACTGCATTGAATGTTAAATTTGACAGATGACAAGCATGGTTGTCGACGGAGCCCGTGACGGCATGGACGAGTGCCAGCAGTCGCCTTCACACAACGGAAACGCTATGCAGCATGGTAATATGGAGTTTTTAATTTTTCAAGCCGTAATGGACCGTGGTACCTACCCGTACGGTCCATCGGTGAAAACCAATGTCGACTTATCAACCTCGCCAATCCGCCGATTTCTAAATTTATGAGGAATTGTTCGAGATGATACTGGCATCTCGTTTTTACCATCGCACCGCCCGCCACCGGAGTAGAGTTCATCCATACTACCTGGAGCCACTGCGGTCATCCACAGTGCGTTTCCAGAGGTCTTTTTTGCCACGTACCATCCGGCTATGGAATGAGCTCTCCTCCATGGTGTTTCCCGAGCGCTATGACATGTCCTTCTTCAAACGAGGCTTGTGGAGAGTATTAAGTGGTAGGCAGCAGCTTGGCTCTGCCCCTAGCATTGCTGAAGTCCATGGGCGAAGGTATCCACTCACCATCAGGTGGGCCGTATGCTCGACTGCCTGCCTACAAGGGCAATAAAAAAAAATATTTTTTTTTTTAATCCTAAGGGTCCTTCTGCTAAATTAAATTTATTATCAGCAGCGCCATCTATGAACCGTTCCCACGAAATACGATTTTGTTCTCAGGAAGTCCCGACGCGTTGCAATGCCAACAGCAGATGCCGCCGAGCGCCGTCATGCCCATGAACGGTTACCATTCACCAAACGAACACGAGAATAAAAGTGAGTTTTTTTTTTTAATTATTCAATTTTTAATCAACATTATGGGGACATTAGGGGCTGGAGATGGAGAAATATAATCGAACGAGTAGGTGAACTCACGGGGCTCTATAACCTGAAGATGTTGCTAACACTGAACCTAGCAAGGGCAGTGCTTCGCAGAATCTACCACCAGATCGGAAACGCGACCCACTGAGAAGACCCGGCGAGAAACTCAGTGGGCTGTGTCTGTGAGTACATAATGATACCACGCGGTCTACTTTACAAGGTCGAGTCTCAGTTGTATTCTACAACGGATACTACAAGACCGTTGGTAGAACGTCTTGTGAGTCGGGTAGGTACCACCCTGCCTATTTCTGCCGTGAAGCAGTAATGCATTTGGATTTGAAGGGCGGGGCAGCAGTTGTATTGTTAAAAGCCACTCACTCAACCACCAACACCAGGTAGGCAGTGAGCTCGTCCACACATCTAAGCAATTGGTATATTTGTGGGTTTGGTTTTTGATCCCACGATGCGATTCGTTCACCATCCGACTAAGCCCAGCCGACTCCGCCCATAGACGCTGGTTTGCTGATCTGCTCCCCGGTGGGCTCGCTGGAGGGCTACCTGCACTCTCCACCACACCTGCAGCAGCGCTCCGACTCCAGCTTCAAGGATGACACCAGGTATATAGATGTTCTCTTTCTTCTTCTATTAATTTTAGTATGACAAACGGCTTTTAGATCCTATTGTTGCTAACCTCTAGTATACAGGGTCTGTCGTGATTAGTGGGTAACCCGTTAACCGGGGGTAGCCCGGATGTCTAACTCTAAGTAAATCTACTTTGTGTGTCAGGGTTGTCAACACTGCGAATGTTGTCAATGTTTTTTGTGTTTTTTCTAAAATCTTCTATCGTGACTAGTAATTTGGCCATAATTTTTACAAATTATGATATTTTGGTGTGCTTTTTTTGTATTTTACTTGGAATACTTTTACTTTGATCAGCAAGTTTCACATATGCCCTTAGACACGGGGTAACCTTTGAACCTTTGTACCCAGTCTAAGAAAGCAATAAGATCATGGTAGCTATCATACAGGCTCAGAACCTAACACCAGTAATACAGTGGTTCCAATGTCCTAGCCACATCTTCCAGAAACCTCTAGAAAGTTCCGATGGTATTCCGACCCACCCACAGGTTCCAGTACGTTCTGGCCGCAGCGACTTCGATAGCAACCAAACAGAACGAGGAAACCCTGACCTACCTCAACCAAGGCCAGTCCTACGAAATCAAACTCAAGAAGCTCGGAGACTTGTCACATTACAAAGGAAAGCTGCTTAAAGTAAGTGTTCTGAGGAGTTGAACGGGTGACCATGACCCCACTTTGACATAAGATCCCGTCATAAGACATTTGTATGGTGTTCCATGGGGTAATGCTAGTTAACTATCTCACTGCTGGTCTTGTCCGCGCGGTAGGCACCACCACCCTGCCTATTTCTGCCGTGAAGCAGTAATGGGTTTCAGTTTGAAGGGCAGCCGTTGTAACTATACTGAGATCTTAGAACTTATGTTTCAGGGTGGGTGTTGGCATTTACGTAGTAGATGTCTCCATGGGCTCCAGTAACCACTTAACACCAGATGGGTTGTGAGCTCGTCCACCTATCTAAGCAATTAAAAAGCCTTTTCTTGTAGCATCATGGAGGGCACAAGAAATAGCAAAGAGAAGATCTTCCACTGGTGTTCAGTAGACTTTATGTGAATTTTCGCAACTTTTATACAATGCAATCTTCAATCATGTAAATGTCGTTAGTGCGGTTTTTTTATTGCTTAGGTGGACGAGCTCACAGCCCACCTGGTGTTAAGTTGTTACTGGAGCCCAGACATCTACAACGCAAATGTCGCCACCCACCCTGAGATATAAGTTCTAAGGTCTCAGTGTAGTTACAACGGCTGCTCTACCCGTCAAACTGAAACACATTACTGCTTCACGGCAGAAATAGGCGGGGTGGCGGTACCTACCCGTCACGCGAGGTCCTACCACCAGTTTAAGTTTTTACTCGATTTCTTCTCTGCTATGATGTATCTATTGGATCTGGAACCTTAATTGAACGAGTCCGTGTTCTGTAGTGCCTTACAGTGTAGTACCTTCGCTTTGTTCCCAGAGCGTCATCAAGATATGCTTCCACGAGCGCCGCTTGCAGTACATGGAAAGGGAGCAGATAGCGCAGTGGCACGCCGAGAGACCGGGGGAGAGGATCGTAGAGGTGAGTGTCGTGGATACACGTATATTCAAAGTGGAATGCATACTCGTGGTGCATATTCTTGGCGTTCCTCTATCGATAGTGGCACGATGCAACACGTGGCTTTGCTTAACTTCAAGTTGCATAGCCTTGCCACACGTGGCGTGGCTTTTCAGCATGTTGCGCAGATTTGCCACACTTGCGTAGCCATGCCACACGTGGCGTAGCTTTTTAACATGTTGCACAGATTTGCCACACGTGGCGTAGCCTTGCAACATGTTGCGTGGCTTTTCAACATGTGGCGTAGATTTTGTCGTGACTTTTCTACAAGTTGCGTAGATTTCCCACACGTTACATCATAACCTTGCAACACGTGACGTACTATGTGCCGACACAAACTCTACACACTTCTTCTCTTATTTTATTTAAAAATAAAAAAATATATTTAAAAAATTGTAATTTCCTGCCACCAGGTGGACGTGCCTCTCTCGTATGGCATTATAAAAGTGGAACAATCCACAGCACTGAACGCGCTCCACGTCTACTGGGACGCCACCAAGGACGTGGGTGTTTATATAAAGGTAAACTAATTTACCGTTACTTTTTTTATTTCTTTATTGTTTTATTTTGATTTAGAGAGATGGACTTTATTCATTTTTTAATATTATTTATAAAAAGAGAGAAATAATCTTGTAATAAAAATCAAACCCGCAAAATTCTAATTTGCGTAATTACTGGTGGTAGGACCGCTTGTGAGTTCGCACGGGTAGGTACCACCACCTCGCCTACTTTTGCCGTGACGCAGTAATGCGTTTCGGTTTGAAGGGTGGGGCAAACGTTGTAACTCTACTGAGACCTTAAAACTCGTATCTCAAGGTGGGTGGCGCATTTACGTTGTAGACGTCTATGGGCTGCGGTATTCACGTAACACCAGTTGGGCTGTGAGGTCGTTCACCCATGTATGCAATTAAAAAAAAAACTTCAGAGTTCCAATCACGTTCCCTGACCAGCTAATCTTGTCCGACAGGTGAACTGCATCTCAACGGAATTCACAGCCAAGAAGCACGGCGGCGAGAAGGGAGTCCCGTTCCGTATACAGGTCGAGACTTATCTCGCGAGCGACGAGAACAATCGTCTGAACGCCGCCGCCTGCCAGATCAAGGTACAGATGCATTTTTTATTTATTCTATTTCAGCTTCTCCTTGACGTGTAGGTGAGCTCACGGTGCTCTAACCTGAAGATGCTGCTAACACTAGCACTAACAAGAGCAGTGCGTCGCAGAATCTACCAGCGGATCGGAATCGCGACCCACTGAGAAGATCCGGCGAGAAATTCAGTGCGAGAGATACACAAGAGCACGGGTAGTGCAGTGAGAAACTTAGACTAGCGCCATCTGTTATTGTGGGGCTTTACTAATTGGTATTGTTATTTCTTCCTTTTTTTAAGTACGGCAATTGGCTTCTTGCCATTGTTGTCAGATTCAAGTTTGTAAAAAATATGATTATTTAATACAAAATTTGTAATATGAAAAATGTTATCTTGTTTAATTTAATTAATTATTTTACTTATTTTAATTAATTTTACTTAGTTTTGTAATATGATGTATTTGTTTTGCAAAAAGGTATTCAAATTGAAAGGCGCCGATCGCAAACACAAACAGGACAGGGAGAAGGTGCTGCGCAGACCGAGGGCCGATCTGGACAAGTACCAGCCCGCCTGCGAGGCCACTGTGCTGACTACGGTAAATCATATTAACCGACCGATCGATATTCGACCTTAATCACCGTAAAAAGAAGGCTGAAATTCGTCTTTCCTTAAAAACTACAAAAAACTTATTTTTCAAATTTTCCTAGTGAAAGTAGAAAAAAAAATTACTAATGTGCCAACAATCCTAAACATGATTTTATTAAAATGACCTGTCTATTTAACGCAATACATTAAAGGTAATTTTCAATTGTAATATCAAAAGAAATTCTATGTAATTTGAAAATTTGCTCACACACCACAAACTGATGATGGTACAAGAATTTTATTAATTTAACCAAATACCCTGACCTGGGTCACAGAGAAAAATATTCTCCAGATGTTCCCTTATAACTACTGAACCATGCATCCAATTGACTTGAAACTTGGTATCCATGTAGACAATACATGTACTTAATGGATAGGCTAATAATTATATGAGTGTTAGACTCATACGACGAATAGAGCAGACGAGCATACGGCCCACTTGATGGTGAGTGGTTACCGTCGCCCATGGCCTTCAGCAATGCCAGGGGCAGAGCCAAGCCGCTGCCTACCTAAAGCTGTTCAAAGTCAATAAATCGAACAGCACTGATTTTCAGTCACCCCCGTTTCCCCTTGGTTCATTGCGAGAATGAAGGCTAGGTACGTGTATACAGACTTAGAACATGGTAAAAAATAGTATAAAAAAAAAAGAAAAAAAAAAGAAAGCAAAAATCAAATTAAATGGTGAACCCGAATACAGAACATACATAAGCACACACAGTAATAACAACCTGTGGGCAGTCTACAACGAAACAACAAAGAATATAAAATAAAATAAAATAAAGCACGATAATACTATTACTATTACTGGCAAGCAGAATATCATTTACATTATTAAAAATAATTTTAATAAAAGATAATTTTCACAAGCAAGGTTTAAACTAGTTACTGTAAATACAATAATTTAAATTAGTTTTTGTGAGTGTGTATATGTTTGAATGGTGAACTGATGTACCAACAGTTGTCACACGACGCGCTGATGCCGCCGCCCTCACTGGTCACCACCTCGCCGTCCTACTCGCCAGAGCTGTGGTGAGTACTTACAAGATATAAAATCACAAGAACTGAACAGATTTTATTTTGAAACCGACTTCAAAAATGTAGAAGCTTTTCGCTTTTTACTGGTAGTAGGACCTCTTGTCAATCTACACGGGTAGGTACCACCACCCTGCCTGTATCTGCCGTGAAGCAGTAATACGTTTCGGTTTGAAGGGTGGGGCAGCCGTTGTAACTATACTGAGACCTTATCATATATCTCAAGGTGGGTGGCGCATTTACGTTGTAGATGTCTATGGGCTCCAGTAACCACTTAACACCAAGTGGGCTGTAAGATCGTCCACCCATCTAAACAATAAAAAAAAAACTAAAACCACCGAGACTGACGGACAGACTTAAGCGGGCGTCTTAGAGTCAGTGAAAATGAGGTTCAAAGTTTCCATTGCATACAACCAAACCTACCAACATACATATACTGGGTGTTGGGAGACCGCTTCCGACAACGAAGACAGACGATAGTACTAATCACACCTTTGATGATGGGACGTAAAAAAAAACGATCCTGATTTTTAAAAAAATGTCATATTTTAAAACGTTTTATTGGCATTATTTACGCTCCTTCATGTTAGTACAACTAAATGAAATGATAGTTACATAAAAAATACATTACTTTACTTTTTTTTTAAAATCAGCAATGAAACACAAAATCATAAACAGCTGATGCTCGGGTCAACGAACCCCGGGGCGCGGCGTTTCTTTGAAAACTCTATACACATACGTACACACAATACGTTTGTAATTCTACATTTGTATATTTCATCTTCTTCTTTTTTTTAACTATGTTGGTGAAGAAGAAGAGGCAAGCAGTGGTGTACAAAGAAATGATTGTTTTATTTTTTCTTCCAAATTATATTTGAAATAACGGCCGTGACGATATACGTGTTGATTTTTTTTGGTAGTATTGTGCGCATAGTACTACTCTAATAATTGGTTTCTTCCACTTCGATAAAGCGGCACGACACGAGAACCCTCTCATCGTGGCCGCCGGTAACTACATTCCCGATCCTGCGGAAAGAATGGAAAGCAGTCGACGTCGCCCAAAACACGTCATCTCGGATTCTCCCGATTCACTAACGGTGCTTCTAGGTACTTCAAGCACCGGTCACCGTTCTCGTCGAACCCGTCGCTTGCGACGAAGGGCTCGACGAGTAAATTAACTCTCAGACACAGCCCACTGAGTTTCTCGCCGGATCTTCTCAGTGGGTCGCGTTTCCGATCCGGTGGTAGATTCTGCGAAGCACGGCTCTTGCTAGGGTTCGTGTTAGCNCTTAACTCTCAGACACAGCCCACTGAGTTTCTCGCCGGATCTTCTCAGTGGGTCGCGTTTCCGATCCGGTGGTAGATTCTGCGAAGCACGGCTCTTGCTAGGGTTCGTGTTAGCAACGTCGTCAGGTTTGAGCCCCGTGAGCTCACCTACTAGTTACGGTTACGCTGGAATAGCCTCTCAAGGCTACCAGCTTAGGTAGGATAAAAAAAAGGTTTCTTGCGATGCCATTGTTGCCAGTTTTGAATTTAGCAAAATTAGTTTAGGTCAGTTATTAAATAAATAGATGTATAACTGTTTCGAAAAAAAATATATACCTATGAAGTGAAATAAGTTGAAGTTGATTAATTTGAAACTTTTAATCAGTTCGGATGAAATTAAATGAAATTGATTGTAATAAAAATCAGTAAACTGTAGGATGTTTAGTGAGAGTTAAATGGACTTTTTGGAAGAACCCAAAAAGTAACGTTCGGTGAGTTTCTTTCATTTTCTCACACTTTTTTTACTTTCACCGATCGTAAACGGCTCGTTAACCTCCATTATCACACGATTAAACTTTAACAAACAAAAATAAACATGTCTCACAGCTCCACTCCTCGCGCTCCCAAAAAAAAAAAAAACCTTAACTATATTTAGACACAAGGATGTAAGCGCGGCACAAATAAAACCGCTTATTACCGGCAACCGAAAACTAAATATAGACCGCACAATTTACCCAATAATACGCCCGTATGTCCAATGAGATCTGGTTCATTTTAATATCTGTTAGGGCTGTGACAGCAATAACTGCTATTTTTTTATTAATCTATTGTATAGTTCAATTTCTAATAATAGATAGTTAATATGGATTTTAATCAAATCGATCAAAAACTATAGCATTGGCATATTGACATAGGATTGTATTTTAAGTCAGTGGAAAATTAACAATTAGCAATTTAAAAAGCCAGACTCAGACAATACTTTCGAATCAAAAATTAACTATTAAACGCGTATACGATTTACTAACATGAACCCAGAACACTCTGATAATAAAAATTAAACTTTCAGATAATTTCTGTTAATTTCTGACGCTACTAAAATAGTTTTTTTTACAATTGATTACACTGGTAGTATGGCACGGGCAAATACCACAATCCTGTTTCTGCCGCGAAAGTTGCGTTTCGGTTCTAAAGAGATAAATTGTCATCGAAACAAGTGAACCTGATAAAACTACCTTCGGATATGGTCTATTCGTTTGTAATGTCTATGAATCCACCAATGGACAAGTGTAAAATTTATAATATTTCCCATATTTACTTATATATAAAAAAGCTCATCTACACTACCGCAAGCGATTGTCCTACTCTAGTTTATGCATTAGTGGCTTTTTTATTTTCCTTGTTGGTTAGATGAGCATACGGCCTCCCTGATGGTGAGTGGTTACCGTCGCTCATGGACGACAGCAATGCCAGGGGCAAAGCCAAGCCGCTGCTTACCGTTTACCTCATTTCGGATCCTCCCGATCCACTAACGGTGCTTTTAGGTACCCCAAGCACCGGTCATCGTTCTCGTCGAACCCGTCACTTGCGACGAAGAGCTCGGCGAGTAAACTAACCCACAGACACAGCCCACTGAGTTTCTCGCCGGATCTTCTCAGTGGGTCGCGTTTCCGATCCAGTGGTAGATTCTGCGAAAGATTCTGCACGGCTCTTGCTAGGGTTCATGTTAGCAACAACGTCAGGTTTCAGCCCCGCGAGCTCACCTACTAGTTCGGCGAATCTAGAATAACCCCTTGAGGTTACTAGAATAAGTAGGAAAAAAATCACCCGTTTACTTATAGGGTAGTCCAATACGGTTCTTCGCAATTGGCTCTTATTACTACATGTTAATTGATAGTCTCTTGTGAATTAATCGTTTAACATATCTCTTTGTTAACTAGACATGCCTTGCAGTTTCATCCGCGTCAAATTTGGAATTTCGATATAATATTGCCTAGGTCATGTCATCTACCAAGTTGCAAACTATATTTTTGCGTAAGTTCATCTGAGTCTGTTCTCGGACTTTTACTCGGTTGAGTAAATTTGCCACGTACCATCTGGCTATGGAATGAGCTCCCCTCCACGGTGTTTTCCGAGCGCTATGACATGTCCTTCTTTAAAAGAGGCTTGTGGAGAGTATTAAGCGGTAGGCAGCGGTTTGGCTCCGCCCCTGGCGTTGCTGAAATCCATGGGCGACGGTAACCACTCACCATCAGGTGGGCCATATGCTCGCCTTCCTACAAAGGCAATAAATTTCGCAAAAAAATTCGATTATAGTATTATTATTATTACTATCGGAAAGCTAATCTTTTCTTAGCACTTTGGCTAGTTTATTATTATTATTATTACTGACGGTCGGTAGCTTTGAACTTACAATAATGTGAAAGATACCATTCTCGAAGCCTAATTAAGTTTGATCGAAATTTGTTATTTAATAAAAATAAACTTTAAAAATTGTATTTTGTCGATTCAAATGCTATTCTATTACATTACGATATTATATTATACAAATTAAATTATATTTCAAATACAGCCATTTAATGAAAAATGTAATGAATAAAAGTTTGCTCTTAGAACATCTCATACATACCTACTCATATAATATGATACCTTATATTTTATATTTTTAATATAATATATTGTTAATGAACTCTACAAACAGTACTCCAGATACAAATCTGTCGTTATGTACATAAACAAAAGGCACGTTTGTGCATATAATAACACATATATATTGATATTGATTGATGATTTAACTGGTGGTAGGACCTCTTGTGAGTCCGCACGGGTAGGTACCACCGCCCCGCCTATTTCTGTCATGAAGCAGTAATGCGTTTCGGTTTGAAGGACGGGGCAGCCGTTGTAACTATACTGAGAACTTAGAACTTATATCTCAAGATGGGTGGTGCATTTATGTTGTAGATGTCTATGGGCTCCGGTAACCACTTAACACCAGGTGGGCTGTGAACTCGTCCACCCATCAAAGCAATAAAAAAAATTATAATAATAATTTCGTAATCTTATTGGCAAGCCCTATTCATATTATTTAAATTTCAATATATCTATTAACGTTTTGAGATGAAACTGAGAAGTTTTGAAAGAAACAAACCGTTTGAATTCAACAAATCGACTCATATAAAAACACGACATCCTTTCGTTCAATGAATTCGAATAGGGGGAGTGTCGTTGTGGTCCCATTTTCGTGTGTCGAGCTCTTCTATATATAGATTTCGTGGTCGACGCGTACAAACGTTTGATCCTGTTTGATGCAGTTACAATACTAGTTTACAAAACTGAATTCGGTTCGGTTTGCTTCTTCATTGTCTTACTAGCGGCCCGCTTCGGCTCCGCTCGGGTCTTTAACAAAAACTTCAACGATATTTGACGTTGTTTTATTTTCTAAAATAAAAGAAGACTTATTGTGGCATAACTACAATAGTTAGACATATGCTGTCGCGACACTTTTTGTAAATAATAATGTGTTCTACAAAGTGGTAATACATTATTTTATTCTATCATCAATAGTTTTCGCAGGGCACGCGATGTAAATAATATTTTAAGTAATTTTTTTACACCTTGGGTTACATTATTGGAGTTTTAGTAAGGATCTCTATTTTTATTCAAAAAAGATTATAGCTTAAGTCATTTGCGAATAAAGTAGCTTCCAAACAGTCAAATAATTTTTCAAATCGGTTCAGTAGTTTCGGAACTATTCAATACAAACATACAAACAAAGATTTCCTCTTTATAATATTAGTATAGAAGTATAGATATCGACAGTAGAGCATATCGAACCGGATCAGTAATTTACTCAGCTGAGACCCTTACAGGTTACTAAAGGCATTAACTGGATGAACAGTAATGAACTAAAATTTAAAAACGACTAAAAATTAAATCCTATTCGATCGTAATAACATATTTTCTTCTGGAATTTTCCCAGCACACCTTACTGTATACAAAACGTCTTTATAATTTACAAAAATAACCTCAAGTGTACGACAGACTGTTGCGACATACAAAATACCATTGTATAAATATGATTACGCAATCAGCAGTGCTTCGTTCGTCTCATTGTTCGTCAGCGAGCCATACTGTCACTCTAGTTAGTATAAAGGATTCGTCCTTGCTAAAGGTCGACGGCATTAAACATTAAATTAGCATCACATCGTTTTGGTTGCTTACGCGCTACGTAGTCGATTAACTTGACCTGTGGACAAACCACAATAACTAACTTTTTATGTTTGAGAGATTACTGGTGGCAGGAGGCCTTTCTAGTTTTACCAGGGCAGGTGGGCGAGCAAGGGCTCAGCCAGGAGGAGACAATAATCAACTACTACCCACTTCTGTGTATAATATGAAATTCAGTAAACGTTTAAGGAAAAATACTAATAAGATTGTAATTTTATCATTACTGACGTAACTCACGGTTCGGGTATTTAATTGCTGATTTATTACCGGCGTCAGGGTTTGTCAATTGTCATAATTTTTAAAAATAGTTAGAATAATCTCATAGGCGTTAGACGTTTCATTCTACCCTAATTCCACTCTTTACATACATATATTCACCTAAAAGTCATAAATTCCAGGTCACTAAATAGCCCAGTAATTTTTAAAGTCCGATGAGCGATGATTAACTGCATTTATAATTACGTTAATAGATCTATCATTTGATCTAAAAACTGAACAAAAAAATTAAGATAATAATACTATGTATACATATTATGTAACCTACTTACCAAATTCAACTTAGTCATTTTAAATTTACTAGCAATTATCGAAATTGAGCCGATAATTTTAAAGTTATTAGGACATCACCGTAACCCAAATAAATCACATTCACGTGTGTTTTATCTGTTCGTTATCTGCTTTTACGGCACAGAACGATTTGTGACAATATTCATGGTTACACAAGAAACCACAAAAAAAATAATGAAAACGACAAATCCTCGACTAGAATGACCGACACCTAGATTATAAATGACATAACAGTTTTATAGAATTTAAGATAAACCGCTTTTTAAACTAAAGTGCATATTATTTACGCTCAATCAATTTACTGGTGGTAGGACCTCTTGAAAGTCCGCGCGGGTAGGTACCACCACCTTGCCTATTTCTGCCGTAAAGCAGTAATGCATTTCGGTTTGAAGGTTGGGGCAGCCGGTGTCACTATACTTGAGACCTTAGAATTTATATCTCAAGGTGGATAGCGCATTTACGTTGTAGATGTCTATGGGCTCCAGTAACCACTTAACACCAGGTGGGCTGTGAGCTCGTCCACCCATGTAACCAATAAATAAATAAAAACGCGCAAAAACAAACTTTAAGCGGGCCACAGAAACGAAGAAAATTCGACAAAATACCGAATAAAATTCTAGGCGTCATATATTTTATGTATGTTTGAATAATTTTAATATCGTGATTAGTCGCAGCGCAGATAAGACCTAAGATATGCGTGAAGCAATTGTTTATTTATAAAATATCATGCACGTCACATTCCGTGGAGGCACGTTTTTTTATGTTAACCGAGGTCTGGGTCAGACGTTCGTAAAGATTTTTAGTTAAATTAATGGTATTTCTTCCTTCAATTCGTCACCAAAATAAGTATGAGTATAAAAGTAATATATCTCAAATGTCGATAGTAAATATTTAAGGTTATTAAATATGTAGAAAATGAAGAAGAATTTGTAATGCTATAAAACTTATTTCATTCGTATTATCCTGTCCAATAATATATTTTTTATAATCTAGACAATCATTTTAAATTCGTGTTCTATATGTTTCTGTACTGTCAGGAATAAAATAATAGTCTTGTTGCTAAAATTCAACCTATATAAGACCCATAAGCGATTTGCCAACTCCAGTTTATTAAGAAGATCCGGTTTCTTGTTATTTCAACGAATTGGTACTCAATTGGCCCAAACTGCATACGACAATTACTGTATCCGGTTCGTTGCTGATCCTCGCCTAACTCACTCAATTAGGAGCGGTATTGAGCGGCTTTCGGCTAAAAATATATAGTACAACATTCATACTGACGCGTGAATAGGTTTTTAGTTTGAATTACTATCGTTACAAAAACCGATAAAGTAAAATGTATGTCGCATCACTAAAGCAAAGATATACCGCTCGATGCTCCGACGCGAGCTGGCCGCGACCTCTGCAAACCGGCCTCAACCGGTTTTCATCCAATCAACGAATGCGGCTCCCTCTAGCAACCAATCAGTGTTCACGTCAGCCAGTCGTTCTCGTTTCGTTGGTCTTTCAATACGTTGTGCTCTGCATCTATTGTAGTTGTTGATAAACCTATCGTGTCTTGCTAGCTGCAATTCACGATCTCGTGCCAAATTTCATAGTCCGTGTTGCACTAACGCGCATTCTTATTGTGAAAAATAATGTTGGACAAGTAAAGGACTAGAAGTTAGTGCGTTGTTACTGTGATTTATCAATTATTTCGTTGAAACTCGAACAAATGGTTGTAGAAGTAGGTTGCCGGCCAGCTATGGTGATTGAGTGCAAGCGGGAATACCGTGTGGGCTCCGGCGCATTCATCTTCTTCAACCTGACGAGACAAGACTACAGCTGACGAGTAATATGCTCGTTTTCGAGCAGAGAATTCGATTGCGCAATATAGGCCGCGGAGTTGTGCTCAACGCTAGGCTCGTTCACGGCGTGGAAGCGCGCGGTTGGCGGATGAAATTCGGTCTCCTGAAGGCTGACATCGAGATAGAAGCCGACGAGGAAACCTACAGGGAATTGGCGCGTCGTCTCTCCTCCGCCAACGTCCACGTTAGGCCGGCGCGTCGCAGTGCGCTGTAATTATCTGGTTTATACCGCTTTTTCTGGTACCTAAGTCACGGTTTTCGTTTTTTCGTGTCATTGCTTAGCTATTATGCATCTCTATAAAACATTTTGTGTCAACTTCCGTAAAAGTTCGATTCTGCAATCGCAATATTTTTGAGAAATGAAATACCTACTGGCATTAGGTTGTACACTAACATAACGTTGTGAATTTACATAATTTAAAACTTCTCAGTACTTAATTCACTTGAATATCATTTGAAGTTCACAAAGCTAGAACTAAAAGCTGATCAATTCGAAATGTTGGATATCAGTTTAAGATTTGTTTACAAATAAACTTTGTAAGATGAAAAATATTCAGAGTCAAATGTACATACAGACTGATTACCAATTGTTAATAATTGTAAATAGAAACAAATTCATTTTAATTTAAAATGTATTCTCGCAATCTTTACAATTGAATACACCTTCATTTCAACACAAAGCCGAAAATTAAATAGTTTCAATTTAAATTTCTGGTTACGTCCTGTACTCATTAACAAAACACATCCCAGTTGTTAGCTAAATTGATTGCTAAATACACAGAAAGAGAAAACTTGAACTTCTCAGCCATGAACCAATTTACTTAAGTATTTACATGCGTAAATTTTTTTTTTTAATGTAGGCACCGCTATCTTAGAAGCATATATACTGAAACCAATGGCCACCACTACCAGCCACCATTCATCAAACTTAACTTCGAAGTCTTGTGAAAGTCCCCCCTCACCCTTTTCACTGGAATAAATAACCACTTTGCTGCAGAAATAGACAGGACCTTGATTACTCATTTTAAGGCCGCTATTTCACACAAATTAAGCAGTGGTTTTAAGTTTTTGGTATGCTAAGGTCCTCATAATTTTAATTTAATTGTTAATTTTAACTTAATTAATAATAACTAATTATTGTAGACATGATACACTCAACTTGAGTACATACTACATACTGTAAAGAACTAATTTTTACACTTTGATTCTATTAAAGCTCATTAAATTCAAGACTAAATGATAATTGGTAGAGTTAACTTTTTCTTTTACATTTTGACATTCAACAAGTGTGTTTTTGATGACATCCAAGTTGAAATAAATGATTTTGAATTTGAATTTGAATTTGATTGCACTTGTTAATAAGGGTGTATCATGAAATAAATGAAAATGTGCATATGATAAACATAAAAATACCAATAATTCTTGAAAGGATGAATATATATATCAAATAATGGACGAACAAGTGAATAGATCACTCAATGTAAATCCTGTAATCCAGCTTAGCGACGTGAGGTTGGACTCTTAATTGTATTGTAAAGATATTTTTCCAACTTTAAACTGAAACACCTGAATCCTTCACAACATAATTAGACACGGTAATGGTACTTATGATGCAGGCATACAAGATGCCTGACCCCCAGAAAAAATGTAATGATTCATAAGTCAAGATTCCCCTACAATTTTTGATAGCATGTTTCAGATACCTCATTTTTTAGGGTGCTTCAAATACATGTTTCTCTAGTTTTCATTTTCAAATTGTAATTTATTAACTTTTTTATATAATTGTTCCAGTGTGACACCTAAATCTGCTTCGAGCCCTATAGCTACCAAGCCGATTTCTCAACCAGGTAAATATCATTGACTAGTTTAGTTTTTGGGGTAAATTTTGTTCTTTGTCATTCAGTTTCCGGCACCTGTGATACCGGAACAGAATCCTAATTCATTGACCTATTTTTGTTTCCGCATTTGTTCTTATTCGACTAATATCCCAATAAAGTACTTACTTCTCATTAATGTTTTTGTTTACTATAATGTTTTCATAATATACACGCATGCATAAACGGCATATCTTGTGGAAATGAAATAAAATGATGTTTTTTTTGTACACAAAGGTAAACAAGAATACTGTCTGCTTGATGCTAGGTGTTCACCGTCGCTCATGGACGTCGATGACGCCAGGAGTAGAGCCTCTACCAATAAATACTTCTTTCAAACCTTAATTGATGAAGACCATATCGTAGCACTTGGGAAGTACTGTGAAGGGGATATCATTACACAGTTTGATGGTACGTGAGCGAAAAAAAAATAAAAATTCTTCACATTGGTGGTGCATGAATAAAGGAAGAGAAAGGGGTAGATTAATAAAACTGTAGGGCTTTTTTTTTCAATTCGCTTATGGGCATTGTTATGCAGAAATTCGTTGAGAATAAAATTATAAGGGTTAACGAGTCATTTTATTACAAGATATACAGGGGACTACACAATTACCAGAAAGACTTAAATAGAACTGTCGATTAAATTTGATTTGGGTTAATTTATTAAAAATTTATTACATATCAAAAAATTATATTTATTAAACATCAGTACCATTTTTTTTTTTTTAAGAGATTTTATGACCTGGTAACTAAGACCTTTAAGTCATGTCTTATTTTACTTTATATTCTTAATTTTATGAAAAATGATAATATGGAGTGAAATGAAATGAAGATGATTAATTTGAGACATTAATCAACTGGGATGAAATTTAATGAAATGAGATGATATGGGATGAAATATAATCGCAGTAAAATGGTGGTCATTTACTGAGATTTTTTCAGTGGACTTTTTGGAGGAACCCGAGAAGTTACGTCCAGCAGCTTTGTTTCATTTTCCCACATTTGTGCACTTTCACAGATATTAAACAGTTAATAAACCACCATTATTACACATTTAAACCTGAAGAAACACTAAATAGACAAAATAAAACAAATCACACAACTTCACTCCTCGCGTTCCCGCCAAAAAGTCTCAGTACCATTTATGAGTTTGGCATCATAGATAATACACATAAATTAGTTATCAGCAACTCAAGCACTCAACATAAATGTTTACGGGCGTCGGCCACTAGATGGCTTCGCTTCGATTAGTTTCTCCTGTAGATGGCAGTAACATATTACCTATATTTTATTTTTAATGAAGGATTTTGTAAATTTTCAGAAACCACAAATTGATAAAATTTAATCAATTTGTCTCTTGAAACTAATCAAAGCGAAGCCATCTAGCGGCCGACGCACACTGTATTATTATCGAGATCTAGCAGAACTTAATTCAATCTTGCGTGAATTTATCTTTTTTTAATTTTACGTGTCATAAAATGTTAATATTAGATGTTATTTCGTATTTCTAAATAAATAAATAACATTAATTATTAATAAAAATCAATTATTTCTTTATTTTCTTTAAAAATATTATTTTTAATACTGCAACTTTGTTCTAAATACACAAGAAATATATTTTACACCCCTAAATATATTCTAGACTAAAAAAAATTCGCATAACTTTCTACCCATCTTCCTTCGTCGAGTAAGTTTCTTCACCCATGTTCTATTTTGCACTGTTGATTTGGAAGATAGAAGTGGATCTGAACCTATCAGGAATTGGTTAAGTACTTCTCGATTGGTGTTAATTCTGCTTGTTTTCCTGCTGAAATACTCGCGATTCCTCCTATATTCCTTATTGTTCGCTTTTTGAGCTTCTTCTGCTAATTGGTCCAAAGGTAAAACGCATATCTCAATTACTTCTTTTGAGTGTGAGAGGATTTTGTGTATACTAGAAGGCATGTAGTACCAGGAACAATGTACTAAATAAAGTTTTCTTGTCTCTTCGGCATATTATGTCTTGTGCCTCCAAGATAACAGAAATGTTTGATTAAATTCAGATTGATCCCTGTTATTTTCGCTTACATTTCTCCTATTTAGATTGTATTTTTGCTGTAAGACTACTGATTAAAATTTGAAGTGATCTTGGAGGGTTTCTACAGTTCTCTATGTCATAATATTGTAGTATTTTTTCAATTATAAGGTTATTTTGACCTTTTTTTATTACTTGGAAACCATATATTAAAAATATCTCGCCTTTTCATTGCGCTGAAAACAAAAAAAAATGTATGAGCGGGGCAAATAGGAGCAAGGGATTCCAACTAAATTTCAAAGAACATTAACCGTAGAATGCTATAACAGTGATTTCCCGGTGTATACACTTGCATACATTTTTAAAAGTCAACACTAACACACAAAAAAAAATTTTTTCAAGGGCTACAGCAAAAACATTATTAATTAATAACATTTCAATATTATAAGGTTCAAACTTACCTTAACGTATCCTCGATGATATAACGAACGATAAAAATGACCAATTATAGCACTTAAAACGACCAGAACAGACCTGTTCGCATTCTGCAATAAAGCAAAACTAAACAATACACTCGTGCTAGTACGCATAAGCTATGTTTCGAGACTTCCCCTGTGTTGTATGGTGTTACACACTTATTAATTTTATTTAATATCGGTTATTTAGTTATACACCTGTGTAATAAAGGGAGTTTTAGGAATATTTAGAGAGTATTATTTTTTAATTAAGTTCTGCTAGATCTCGATAATAATACAGTGTGCGACGCCCGCAAAACTTTTTGTTGGGTGCTTAAGCTCTAACTAATTTGTGTGTATTATGGTTATTTCACATGAGTAAATAGGAGTACAGAGACAAAGTTTCGAACAGCCGCGCCACGGTACATCACTACAAGCATGATGCGCGTGAGTGCGTGAGCACTGGCGGTTCGTCACGTACGGAACGAAACCTGTTTATACTGGTTCGGCCAGTGCTAAAACAAAGGGCTCGCTCACCGCTAGCTGTGCGTCGCGTCTTGCGTGTTTAAATTTCGAATTTGAATTTATTAGAAAAAGTGTAAATATGGTTTATTGTACTGTTTGCATAAACAACAATCGAAAAGATAAAAACATATCTTTTTTTAATTATCCCAAAAACTTCACTAGGTAAGTAGTAATTATAATTATTTTTTACTTAGATACCTCATATTATGATACGTTTCTGCCTCAATTTCGAAAGAAGTTCATATAGGTACCTACGCGTCCATTCGCCCGCGGCAGACGCAAAAAATCGCTAATCCTGATTATCTTAGTGACAGGATAACGGATCAAACTGTTTAAAACATTGAATTGTTATCGATCCTTAATAAGTATGCCAAATTTCGAATTAATCCGACGTTTTGAAGGGCGTCAAAACCATGTTCAAAGATTCGGTTACATACTAACAAACATACTAATAACATACGTAAGAAGCTAATAAAAGCGTATTCAAAATACGAAGTAAAATTAAATTCGCTGCGTGCGGTGTGTCCGGCGCGGGCTAGTGGACGCGCGTATCCTTTAATAATTTAATAATTATCTGTTTATAAATTTAAAATATTATTCATGGTTTTATTATTATTTCAGACGACAAAAACGGTTACAAGCTGTCAGGCGAGATCTCCTTTTCAAATTTGTAAATGATAAAATAAGTCAACAATACAGAATCTGTGAAGATCACTTTGAAAAACCCTGTATTAAGTTCAAATATTTATTCAGCAATGCTTTTCCTACACTCAACTTGCCGACAAATTACGGAGCCTATTCGAGTTTGAGCCAGTGTGAGAATGTATCTACATCTAATGAGATATTTTCAAGCCAATAGTTATCTTGGGAAATATGAGAAAGACTTTTTCAGCCATTACAATGACTTTAACGAAAGCGGTATACAATTGGGTTTTTTAATAATGCTTACTGACAACTTCATCGCAATTGTTGAATTGCTTGAGAAATAAATTCGAGAATATTTTGATTTAGAAATAAATATTGTCAATATTGGTAGTAATATACAAAAACATACATTAGATTGTACATTTGATATGCCATGCAAGTGCTTTTCCATTGATTATTTAAAAAAAACTTTATATTAGATTTAGAATTTATCTTTCGATTAAGAGGTATAACAAATTTATTAAAAAAACAAAAATTACAAAAAAAAATATACATACATAAAAAAAGCTGAAAAACTTTTTGTGTATTTATTTTAATCCTCCTGTGCCAACCCTATCAGAATAGATAATAATTTTGCTCACTCTTTAGAAGCTTGGTCTCTGTGCGTTTATTATTTACTTATGTGCATATCTTTCTGTTACAGCCATCGTTGGTACTACTAATCAAATGAAGCCGCTGTATTGTCAAGAGTAAGTTCTTTATTACATATGTATATCTTTACATAAAAAGGCAAAAATAAAATAGTCAAGCACTCTTCTCCGTGGGTAAAAAATATTCCAAGTCTGAAAGTGAGCAAACAGGCCTTTTAACTTGTTATTTTGAATGTAGTTTCACCACTGGGAAAGAACCATAAAAAACGTGGCCTTGCTATCATAAGTATGCATCCCTAAGTTATTCTGACAGGATATTAACTTATTGAAGCACAGTGTCAATAGTCTGTACTGACTTACTAGCCCACTGAGTTTCTTCCCGGATCTTCTCAGGGGATCGCGTTTCCGATCCGGTGGTAGATTCTGCGAAGCACGACTCTTGCTAGGGTTCGTGAAGTCAGGTTTGAACCCAGTGACAAGGGGCAAGTAGGTGAGCACTTGCCCCGTGATGCTAATTATGGTCTCTCAAGACCATCAGCTTAGGTAGGAGAAAAAAAAAAGACTGAAATCTCAGTTGCATTAGTGCACTTCATATATCCTGCCTTCGAGATTATTATTACGGCAGGTAACATACTGCAAAGTTTGTAATGTTTCTGAAAATCTTCAATCATTTCAACATTTCTATTGCAAAAAGGAATTGGTAAATTTAACACAGACACAAAACTATATGTATTGTTAAGCAGCATAAATTTTAATATTAATATAAAATCATTTCATTTCATCCCAGGTATTAATGTCTCAAATTAATCATCTTCATTTCATTTAATTTCACTCCCATGTTATAATTTTTCTTAAAAATAAGAATATAAATTAAAATAAGACAAATGATCTAAAGGTCTTAGTCACCAGTTCATAAAATCCAAAAAAAATTGCTTAAATAGCACCTGGTGTGCAAACTCGTCACCGGTCAATATTATTAAACATGGAGAAAGAAAATGGATTGATAATTGATAGCGTGTGAAATTCTAACAGTGCTGGTGAGATGAAGGTGAGCAGCCCAACCTGCCACTCCCCAGGAGCTATCCTGCCTGATCTACCACAGCCTGCTGAGGAACCAGACAAGGTATTTTTAATAATAATTCAGGAATGACTGGTGGTAGGACCTCTTGTGAGTCCGCACGGGTAGGTACCACCGCCCGCCTATTTCTGCCGTGAAGCAATAGTGCGTTTCGGTTCGAAGGGTGGGGCAGCCGTTGTAACTATACTGAGACCTTAGAGCCTATATCTCAAGGTGGGTGGCGCATTTACGTTGTAGATGTCTATGGGCTTCAGTAACTACTTAACACCAGGTGGGCTGTGAGCTCGTCCACCCATCTAAGCAATAAAAAAATATATTTAAAAACCATGACTGGACTGTCACAGAGTTTCATGCATTGTACTCTTGGTTACTACTATATTTTTTTTAAATCGCCGTCATTATTAAATTATCGGTTAGATGAGATGAAAGCTAGTGTCTTTAATTGTCAGTCAAATAGCTAGGTTTCTTTTCTTTGCAGAACTTTGGATTATCAAAAGATGCCACCTCCGCCGAGACTCAGGTGTGGTTGTCCCGACAACGGTTCATGCAACATGCCGCTACATTCGCGAACTTTTCCGGGGCTGATCTGCTGAGGTGAATCCATGTTCTTGATTGTAAATACTAACTGATATGATATAAAAAAGAAATGGTGCGTTTGGAACTTGGTGCACTTGAAAGAAGTGACAGATAGGCAGCGGCTTGGCTCTGCCTCTGTCATTGCTGATGTCCATAAGAGAAACAACCTCTTCGCCATTTATATAATATATTTTTAAGTTATATATAGAAAAATAAATATATACATTTTTTATGTCGTTCATTAAAAATAAAATATTAAATCAAACATAAGAATCTTCTAACTGTCTAAGAATCTTTCAGTAATTATAATATAATTAAAATTATGAAGTCATAAAAATTTTAATACCTTTTAATTGATTTGGTATCAAGTCAAGGCAACGCATTAGTTTACTTTCCCGGGATAAAACGTAACTGTCACTCTCCTGACTGAATATTATCACTTTAAAACAATCAAACAAACAAATTATATAGATAGTAAATATATGTCACAATATTTTTCTTTGCAATCTGTAAATAACCGCTATTTTCATTCTCAGACTATCCCGTGATGACATTATCCAGATCGTCGGACTGGCTGATGGCATACGTCTGTTCAACGCACTTCACGCCAAGTAAGTATGAACTATACATGTATTTTATATACTACCTACTAACTTTAACTTTAGGGAGCTATTATAACTTGATGAGCTGTATAGGGAATTTGGTGGGCCTGAGACATTTTGCCAGCATCTGTCTCACACTCACACAAGAGAGTGCTTTGATGCATCTAAAGGCCAACCAGACGAGATAAAAAATGTAAACAAAGTTTCAGGAGTAAAAAACATTTTTATTTAAATAAATTATTACAAAGTTCGAATTTTAATCGCTGTCATCTGTACTAGACAAAGATGATTCGTCGGAAGAGTCCGAGTCAGCTGTGTTTATGATAAAACTATCTATTGTATTATCAATCATGTTGTCAATATTGCTATAAAAATTATCCTCGACTTTTATAACATGATCCACACAATCCAAACAGGAATGAACTTGTTCACAAAATGGCGGACCAAATGTTGACAACTGCGGTACTCAATGCTTTCCTGTACCACGAAACACACAACGACAGCTGTTGTCGACCAACCGACGCCATAACTGCGCGTACGAGTGATAAGGACAGAGATAATAATCCCTCGCTATCGCAATGTAACTCAGTAACGGTCCGCTTGTTTACGTTTATTTTCTCGTCTGGTTGGCCTAAGTTTACCTACTATTCGAAATCACCACCCACTAAGAAGGTGAAGGGTTGTCCCTATGGGTAATATCACATAACTTCCCATATCATAAATACAAAGACACCCACTATGAAGATCTGGGTTGTCTACGTGTTATATCGTGAAACTTCCAAAATCATAAATACGAATACTCCATGTGTGAGATTTTTAATTATTAATTAAAAGAATTGATTAGACGTTGAACATGAACAAATATATCATCAAAACTAAGTAGTTAAGTTAAGTAGAGTTACTGTATTCTCCACAACACTGTATATATCCGCAGACGCATCTCGCCGCGCCTCACGCTGTACGTGTGCCCGCCCTCCTCCGACGTGCACTGCGCGCTCTACCTGCACGCGTGTCGCGCGCACGAGCTGCTGCACAAGCTGAACGCGCTGCAGGGAGCCGGCAGCAAGGTAATGTCCTCATACACTGCGCGCTCTACCCGCACGCGTGTCGCCCATCTTGAAGTCCCATGATTTCTAAGATGTGTCAAAATTAAAGACCCACAAAGTCCAGTAACGATGCCCTAAACACACGTCATTACGGAACATCCCGATCCATTGATCCGGTGCTTTTAGGTACCTCAAGCACCGGTCATCGTTCTCGTCGAACCCGTCGCTTGCGACGAAAGACTCTACGAGTAAATTAACTTATAGACACAGCCCACTGAGTTTCTCGCCGGATCTTCTCAGTGGGTCGCATTTCCGATCCGGTGGTAGATACTATGAAGAACTACTCTTGCTAGGGCCAGTATTAGCAACACTCCCAGTTTGACCCCTCAGGTTACTAGAATAGGTAAGAAAAAAAAACGATCGGTTTATTATATTTGCAGGATTGCGAAACCGTATTGGTGTCCGGTCCGAACGGCGCTCGCGTCCGCCTCACCGACGAGCTAGTGCGACACCTGCCAGACAACTCCACCTATCGCCTCAAGAGACTCGAAGACTGCAACGCTCTGCTGCTAAGCGCCACCACCGGCAACTGACAGACCAAGATGAACTGTCTGTGTTTGGGGTGGACCATACAACATTATTCAATTGTCATCGGTTCACGATTCGTCTGCAATCCTGATCATCATCAGTGTGTAATGCGTAAGAACACGATAAAAAACAAACGTGTGGCACTCGGGAACTGCCGCGGTAAAGCTATTGCATAGCATTTTTTATCAACTTATGCAATTATAATTAGACAATGATAATTTAATATTAAAACAATAATAAAACAAACCACGCTATATTAAACATTAATAAAAGCAAAATCTTAACTGTCCCCTTCACACTCATAAGCTAGACCGCGCGAGAGAGATGGGCAGACTTTTCATGATGCGCATGCAGTGTGACGTCACACCACGCGCTTATTCACAAACACTACACAAGCGCAACGTGTGAATGTGTTGAACGCGAGCTACATGGTAGGCGGAGTGAGGGGTGTAAGGTTTTTTTCGTTACGGAATTTCATGATTCGGTCGCCGCGCTTAAGGCCCGCGATAAAAGCTATGCAATAGCTTAAAAAAAAGAAAGGTAAAAGTGAAACTTTTTTTCACATTTTAGATATTTAACTCTGACAAACAACATTTACATTAAACACTGACAAAAACAAAAACAAAATAGCGTGGAGCACTGGCACAAATGAGTAATAGTCTATACACCACACGGTCAGCTGCTGCGAACTATAGGCGCCGCCATATTGGCCTTGGCTGCTCTGACGAGCGCCTTTCATTGTATCCCTACTCCGCGGCTGACCGTCACGCGACATGCAACACACAGACGAAAAAATTTGAGACGATGTAATAAAAGTTTCACTTTAATAACTATGTTAAGTAATTAAGACGCCAGCACTTTTAATATCATTAATAATGGCTGAAGACTACCATTCTGCGTCCTATCTTCCACTCTCAGCTTACGGTTTGATGGCAGAAAAGCCTGTTTTATTAAACAATTATAATTTGGATTGAGAGGGACCTGTGGCAACTTATAATGTCTACAGACAGACCTATGAGACCACTTAACACGTGGTGGGACCTGATTTGGACTGCACGTCTATCAGATTTGACAACCAAGTCTGCGTACACATTGTGTAAGCCATTGATGATATAAGTTCTAAGCAATTAAGTTTATTATCTTGGGACTTTACAAACGATTTGTTCTAGTTGAACATTTTAATGAGTGTGTGATGATGGATAGTGAACATTTAAAGTGAGACGGGTTGTCTACAGTTAGAATGATCACTAAAAAGGGGCCAGTACATATACAATTGTGTCTTATATTTCACACTAATTCTTCACCACATGTTTTTACTAAAAAAATTATGTAATACTTTTTTTATATATTTGTGCAGCTGAGAATATTTTAATTAGTTTTGTGTTTAGAATTTGAAGGTATTACTGTATGTCGATTATAATCCATACATGTTTGATGTTTTATAACAAAAATATTCTCATCTGCGTAAAGTTTAGTTTTAAGATTTCATATTGTGCAATTTATTATTATTATTATTATTAGGTTATAAAAATGCGTTGTCATACAACCTGTTTTTAAGGCAGACCATAAAACTATTCGTTATTTAGAGAAATAATTATTATTTGTTAAGCGTCTGAGCCTTATCGGACGTAGGTGAAAGCCATGGTATATCATATAATTTATAAGTTCTTATAAAGATTTAAATGTAAAATAAGTCTTAGTAAATTAAGTTTTATAGAAATTTTTGATTTTTTTTTTATAGAGAATGAGAAGAAGTCTTTATAAAGACATTAAATATAGATGTATCTTATAGTATTTCGAAATGTCTCTACATATTGCGATACTTGTTGCTTTCTTGAACAACGTAAAATTTGTGAGGACAAAGTCTCACGAATTGAGATGATTTCTAAATATAATATACCTTGAATGCCTTTGATTTTGGCTCAAAAAAAATTTTTAAGTTTGGTAGCTATAACCTGACGTTATAATTTTATTTAGTTTGTATGTTTTTTAACTATAAGGTTTTATGTTCAAAGAATACACTATAAAAAATTGTTTTTGGCAAATCTAAAATTTCAATATAGTGTTTCGGTAACTAATTTAATTGGTTGGTATTTTAATTTCTATGCATATTTCACTGTAATGCTCCCTGTTAGAACAGATATGTTACCGGTTTGGGACAATTTATTCATTTGTTAGTTCGTTGTTGTTCGTTCCATTGACTGTATGTATTGTATATTATTATCAATGTTTCAAGTTCCGACACTACAAAGCTCCGTGTAAAAAAACATAAATGTATATCGAATTATCGTTATCATCTGAACCAGAGTGCTAAAGATTATTTTCTTGCCACCACCACCAAGAAAACAAATTTTCAAAGATATATATAGAATATTGTAAATTATATTAGACGGTAATTTTTTATTTGAAAAAAAAAAACATATATTCTGTAGTTTAATAATTTCAAACACTTTAGTTTTCAAAGTGTGAATTAAACATATTTTTACCACTAGTCGTAAGGTATGTTAGTATATACAGAGGTGCCTTGAGAAGTGCCTCAAACACGCGCTTGTTGCGATTCGGAGTATTATGAATATTTAATTTTAGGTTATTCTAAGTATTTTGGAGCACTAACAAATTTCCTGTCACAACTCGGCAGAAAATATTTATAAAAATGTTTTTTTTGTGAATAAAACCTCTCTTAAATCAATTGCAAATAAAATCGTGGCAAAAATTGTAAATAATCATCTTAAATGTTTTTGTACTTTCTAGAAAACATTAAGTAAGTAGGTTTGATTATTGTAATAATGTTACAGTAAGGAAATAAAAATTCGTTTTTTCTGTAATTCTTTTGCCGAGCTGTGTTTGCAAATAGGAATTGGTTTTGATGTTGAAATTAGACGTGTTATTCTCTTGAATTAAGTTTTTTTGTTATCGTTGCATGTATTAGTTGTAGTCATTATTATATTGTTTGTGTAATCGATTAATAAACAAGTTTATAAACATATGAATTTTATTTAATCATAGTTCCCAAGGCTTTCACTTTATGGCAAAGCCACGGACCACGTCAACAAAAGCAATTATTATGCATTGTAGACGAGCAATATAGAATTGGTGGCTGACTTTGCGACAACCCTGCGTTCATCCGCAGTGCCTTTTTGCCATGCTTTGAAACGGTTGAAATTTGTGTCGGAATTAAATGTCTGGTGTATGTAAATGTATACCAGTTGTGTGAGTAGTAGCCTAGTGTCCGGAGAAATCCAGTCCGTACGGCACTTTTTTCCTTACTTATGCTGATAGCCTTGAGAGGCTATTTCAGTTTCGCCCTAACATGTAGGTGAGCTCTCGGGGCTCAAAATCAAAAAAGTTTTATTCAAATTAAATGAAGGTACACACTTGTTGAACGTCAAAAAGAACTACCGCCAAATCACAAACACTAGCCTCCGTCCTGAGAAGAACTGGCAAAAAACAGCGGGCATGTCTTTTTTTTCTTTCTTTTTTTAATATAAGTTTTTTTTTTAATATTCATTTTTACAATGAGTATTACAACGTAACAATTATTGCAATATTGAAATGCCCGGAGCGAGCAACTCATTCCCACTTTTTGCAATCTTCTAGATAATCATTGAATTTATAGTAAGCTTTATTGCACAGATGTTCTTTAATAGATTTCTTAAGCCTATGTATATGTGGGTTTTGAACATCTTGTGGGATTTTGTTGTACAGGCGCTCAAACCGCAGTGTTGCTAGCATAGATTATACACTTAATATATTTGAGAGTTGCTAGCACTGGCCCTAGCATGAGCAGTGCTTCGCAGAATCTACTGAGGAGATCCGACGAGAAACTCAGTGGGAGTAGGGCACGAGGTGCGCTCCAGTGTACACGGGTGGTCCTTATCAATTTCATGTTCGGTTTAACAGTTTATTATTTGAAGAATACAAAGTGTGTGTTTTGTGCTGCAAAACGATCCACGAACGTCTAAAGAAACTCGTCTATTAGTCCAAGATCCCAGGGCCACCAGACGTCACGTATTTTCTGACGAACGAAATGTGGCCGATTGCCTAGTGTTAGTATGTACTAAGAAAAAAAATTTTTTTTTGGGAAAAACAAAAAAAAAAGCCCGCTGAGTTTGTTTCGGCGGTTCTTCTCAGGACTGGCTTTTTTTGGAACCGGTGGTAGAGTTAACATTGTTATTGACATTCAACAAGTGTGTTATACTGACATCTAAGTTGAAATAAATGATTTTGAATTTGAATTTGAACGCATGCCTCCCTGCTAGTTTGCTTAGATGGCCAATTTACAGGTATCAGGTACTCAAGGTACATAAAATCATTACCAACTTCACGTAAATTCTGAAAGCTGAATTTACGTATATTTTAGGCAATATCCTTAAAAATAAGTCGCCAATGCTTCCAGACACTTTATGTCGGCCGAATTGCTTTGCAGACGCTTTAAGGCTCCCAAAATAATGACCTAACTTCACGTAAATTCTGATGTTTCATTTTTATATATGTCCACTGGACAACTAGCGAGCGATCCAAGGGGCCAATCATCCCCTAAATTCAATGTAATACCTCTGTGAAGAAGTCTACATACTAACACTACGCAATCGGCCACATTTCGTTCGTCAGGAAATACGTGACGTCCGGTGGCCCTGGGATCTTACTCTATATTATTAGCATCCAGTTTAGAAATTAATTTTCAGTCAGAAAGTTTTCGATTCATTAAAACAAAACATGCGTGTATAAAATTTTATTTAAATATTCATAGAAGGCACTTTTTACATCGGACTTATAAATACTGCTCCAATGATATTTTGTGATGAAAATAAAAACAATTATGATGTAACAATTCTGGCTGTTTTATTGAATAAATAAAAGTAACCTAGTGTTGCTATACTAAACAAAACAAATTACCTTAAAATATTTAAAAAAAATCTGGCAATATTAGACATGATTGGTTAAAATACAAGGAATGTGTACATAAATGTATTAAAAAATTACAAGAATTAATTTTGATCAATCTAAAATAAAATACTTTTTCTTAAAGTATTTATTTACAAAAAAAACTACAAACACTGGGTTAAAAAAATAGAAAATTTAAGGACTTAAATTATACCCAGTGTATTTATTATACTAAAAAGTATTCAAATAAAAATAATATAAAATGTATGAAGTATTTAACTAATATGAATTAGCAGTAAGTAAGTATATTATTTTGACGCCACTAAGAGCCTATTACATACACTACTTAATGTGAAGTAAACATGATTTATATTTAACTTTGTAAATATGTTATTTTCCGTTGATATTTTTAAATATTACAAACTGTCTGAAGACATTCTTTATTTTTATTCAGAATGATTTATTAACATCAAGACCTCACTGTGTCAAATTAAAATATGTTAGTATGAATTATTAGGTGATAGTTAATATTTGTATTACAGTTCTTTTTTCTCCGTGCTTAAAAAAGCTACTTTTAATATAACGATTCTTCTGTGCCTTACGCTGGTCTCCAACAATCTTGTTAGTTTTTGTACAAGAAAATTATTAACAATAAAAAATGGAATGAGAATAAAAATGCTAAAATATTTTGGTCCATAAGACAAATCTTCATAAAAATATTAATTTATTCATAAAAATTGTGACTTTCCCTTATTATTAAGAAATTCACTAAAAAAAGGTCTAAAAATATGAATAGTTATTATAGAATTTATAAAAGTTTATTTTCATGGAAAAGTAGTTGACAATAAAAAAAATATGAAAATATGTTTTTTTTTTTTATGTTAAGAATCATGCATGCAAGTTTTAATTGAGTCTATTTGAACAAACACGTGAGTAATCCTAAGAGACATTGTGGATTACCTTGGCTTGCTAATCAAAGTAACTTAATGTTAACAAAAAATATACATATTTCAAAATAAAATTTAAGTATTCACGAACTATGAGTGATGGATGCGGCTTACATTTTCTGACAAATATGTGATATGATATGCGTGTGTCATCAATTGTAAAGTCCAATTAGGCCGAAACCAAGAATCTAAAACAATACTTGGAAGCTTATGATATGTTTAATCGAATCAACAAGTCACACAGCCCTTTCGCATACTATATTTTTAGAAATGGCAACACAGCACCGCTGTCGGTCTGGCTATTAAACGTGGCAACACTCAAAGAAAACGATGTACAGAAAAGTTTGCTTCCAGTAAATAATTGAAACAAATTTTATGGGTTATTTCTGTAATGAGTTTTTTTTATAATTGGCCAACGATTAAACCATAAGATCCATTACAATTAATTGATAAGAGATGTTAATTTATATAAATTATGAGTTACTTTTTCTTGTTTCAATAATCATATGTCAATATAAACACTCAAAAAGATATTAATTACCAATAAAACATGTAAAAACATTTCTTTTTACTGTTTGTTACATTATGTGTACACTTTTATTTTGGTATTAAGTAAACTTTAAACAATAGCAGATTAAAATTAAAATGCATTTAGGATCCATCTACCAAAAGGGTTGTCCGGCAAATTCTTTATATTATATTTTAAGTTGAAATCTAGATTTTTTTTAATAATATTAATGCTGTAACTGGTGTATCTGTTTAGACTCCGGACGAAGTATTTATTATTATTTTCAATAAACAAACATAGTTACAAGTACCAATTATAAATAATAGTTCTCATAAGGCCGGCATTTTTTTTAAATTGTTCTTAAACATTAAAAAGGATAAAAAGCATGCAAAATCTAAATCAATTGGTAATGAATATTTTTTGAAGTGTTTTTATCAGTGAGTGGATCGTCCTAATTCAATTGTATTGCCGTAATGCAGACGCCGGTGCGGTCTCGACGTAGTTGGCTGGCAGCATGCCCGCCATGCCGGTGCGTACCACCTGACCCATCATCCAGCCCTCGTCTATAGCACTTACATTCATTATGAGGTCGCCTTCACGGAACGACACCTTTAAATAGACATTTTTAAAAGGTTATTTTTATTTGTATTCTGGTCTATTGACAGTTGTCTCCAGTTGTTTTGAAAGTCGTCGTGGCCTAACGGATAAGATGTCCGGTGCATGCGTGTTGAGCGATGCACCGGTGTTCGAATCCCGCAGGCGGGTACCAATTTTTCTAATGAAATACGTACTCAACAAATGTTCTCCATTGACTTCCACGGTGAAGGAACAACATCGTGTAATAAAAATCAATTCCGCAAATTTTTGTTTGCGTAATTACTGGTGGTAGGACCTTTTGTGAGTCCGCACGGGTAGGTAACCTCCACCCCGCATATTTCTGCCGTGAAGTAGTAATGCGTTTCGGTTTGAAGGGTGGAGCAGCAGTTGTAAATATACTTAAGACCTTATATCTCAAGGTGGGTGACGCATTTACGTAGTAGATATTTATGGGCTCCAGTAACCACTTAGCACCAGGTGGACTGTGAGCTCGTCCACCCATCTAAGCAATAAAAAAAAATTGGTCTATTGACAGTTGTCTCCAGTTGTAGATGCTTTTGTCTCACATAGTATTTCAGAAGTATGTGTATCTTTTTCTTGCACTTATCTTACATTATATGAGGTCAGAGCACCCTATCCTCTTATCATGCTGCATACATATTTGACATGAGTATTATGGACTGCATAGGTTATAATCTCCAAGCAACATGCTTTTTCTGCACCAAAAGCATGTCCATATTTTATTTAAATAACAATCATAAACTAGTCATAAATATAGGATCTTTTATTACACTGAATAAGTAGAATTGGGGAGTTCAAAACATTTTATTTCCAGTGGATATTAGAATTCGTGGACATCATGTATGAATGGTATCACCCACCCAGAGACACAAGATAAAACTCTGCAAAGTGAAACTCCTTTGAAATCTATACGACTGATGTAAACTTCTTAGTTGACATTATCAGCCATAAGTTGACGTCATTGTCAATCTGTTTTATTCGTTATTTGTCAATGTATCTAATGTAATCAAAGCCAATTTTACTGCTAATTTTAGCTTATTAAATTGTAATAAGAGAAAACCTTATATTCAGTAAAGGTTTTCTCTTATTACAACGACTGTTATACCCACATGTGGGTAACAGTGGATAGGGGCAAGAAGCATTTATAGAGAAGACTATTAAGAAGATACTGCTGCTACAGATTAGGCAGTACAGAGTACAGAGAACACCCAGTGGTGAGGTCTGTATTGTTGGACTCATTAAATTATAAAATAAAGCCGTGAAATTAAACGGTGCTTTCCAGCTTCCTATTCCCAAGGGTATAATGGGAAATGTTCTTTATTAGTAAAAAAAAACTTACCTCATCACTGTCGTTGGCTTCGTAATCATACATTGCTATGTACACTTGCTGAAAATAAAATATATATTATATTACATTATGTGATTACATTATTATATTATTTTACATACTCTTAATATTAACATTTTTATTTTTTATTAGGTTCACACAACTGAATGAAATCTGCACACATAAACATTGAACTTATTTACATAAAATAATACATTACAGAATTCACCCTTTTGGGTGTGAACACATCTTGCTTAAGAGCGTTTGTGCTTAAGATGTAAATATCGTTAACTAATATTAAATTAAGCCAAAGAAAACAAAAAAAAAAAAGAAAACAAAAAACTGCATATACAAACTTACAAAAAAAAAATAAAAAAAGAGGGAAATTAATGTTCAATATATTGAGGAGTGAAAGGTTTAAGTGACATTTCGGTGAATGCAAAACATTTATCTTTATAATTAAAGGTCCGTTTTATTGGGTAATAGCATCAACAATTCAATGTTTTTTAATTGAACTTCTTTTAAGTTTACTCCATTCAAATAGCTGAATAAGTTTTTTTTTTGTTATGATATTTATTATAATTGGTGCTTTAGTTGCAAAAAGTCCGCTTAAACCAAATATCCTTTCACCGCTTGACATAATATATTTCTTTTTAATATCTACAACCAGAATCCTGTACTTTCAGTGGATGCTTTGAAATTAACATAACATAAGGTTGATATATTTTTTTCAACTGTAGATTGGAATTGATATGAAAATGCAATAGGTCTAATTAGGTTATGTTATCAATACTCCAGACTAGTTTTTTTTAGATCCTGCCTATGCTGATAGCCTTGAGAGGCTATTTCAGCTTCGCCCTAATGTGTGTAGGTGAGCTCACGGGGCTCAAACCGGAGTGTTGCTAGCACTGACCCTAGCAGAAGCCGTGCTTCGCAGAATCCACCACCGGATCGGAAGCGAGACCCACTGAGAAGATACGGCGAGAAACTCAGTGGGCTAGTCCAGACTAGTTGATGAGCAGTGCAATGGACATGACGACGTAAATGACGTTGGACACTTTGAGACGTGAGGTCGCAGCTTTAGTAGCACACCGTTACGCTTGGTGTTCGCAAATCAGGCAACACCTGGGAGATTCTAGTTTTTTATCCAGTGACAGTAACTCACTAGTTATCGTGTTTTTAGTTAAAAAACAACAATTTATCAACGATTAGTTCTTAAATTGGTCTATAATTTTCTCATGTTTTTTGTTTATCAATCAATGTCTATGACATATATAGAACAGACGAGGCTGTATGGGATTAGATCCCTTTGCCTTTCCTAATAAGGAAAAATTGTACCAAAAAGAAATGTCTATGGCATATTAGTAGGTGTATATTTTGTGTTGTTTTACCGGATTCTGTGAGCTAGCCGGTCTCTGAACTTCATTGGCCAACGGATCCAGATCGGTTACGCGACCGATCTGCCTTGACTGCTGATGTTGTGTTTGATGACTGCTACCTGTAAACATTTTTTTTAAATCATTATTTTTCAGAAATTCTTTTTTAAATTTTCCAACTGATTCTATAACACAATCAGACCTGTTTATACCACGTTTAAGAGGTTTATGGGTGAACGAGCTCACAGCCAACCTGGTGTTAAGTGGTTACTGGAGCCCATGGACATCTATAACGTAAATGCGCCACCCAAGTTGAGATATAAGTTCTAAGATCTCAGTATAGTTACAACGGCTGCCCCGCCCTTCAAACCGAAACGCATTACTGCTTTACGGCAGAAATAGGCAGGGCGGTGGTGCCTACCCGCGCGGACTCACAAGAGGTCCTACCACCAGTAATTACGCAAATTATAATTTTGCGGGTTTGATTTTTATTACACGATGTTATTCCTTCACCGTGGAAGTCAATCGTGAACATTTGTTGAGTACGTATTTCATTAGGAAAATTGGTACCCGCGTGAGATTCGAACACCGGTGCATCGCTCAACACGAATGCACCGGACGTCTTATCCTTTAGGCCACTACGAGAATAAAAATATTTTCCTTATAATTTTTATATGAAGATGATTTTTAAGAATAAATAATACGGTAGTTAAAGGGCTGTGAAGGTCAAAAAGTAAAAATCTCAAGAAGAGCACATAGCTGATTTTGGTTTGACAACGACGATATATAATGAGATACACAAACCTCTTTGCTTTCCATCGTTTGTGCTGTTATAGATGACGGTGGCGGAGGCCCTTTGCGTATTCGGAGGAGCCCTAGGCCCGTCGCTCAACGGATCGTAATCCTGAATCCTACCGATCTTGGGCTGACCAGAGGATCCGTAATTCTGGGCGTATTGCCCATAATATTGACCTTGGTAATCTTGGTATTGGTATCCGATATCCTCTTTGGGCTGATAGTATTGTTCTGGGTAACGATTTTGCGGGATTGTGGAATTGTGGGATGGCTGATAATGGGAAACTGGTTGGCTGTGTTGGGGTAGGGTTTGGCTGTGCTGGGGTGCATTTTGAGCGTGTTGGGGTACGTTTTGGGTGTGATGGGAAACGTTCTGAGCGTGGGGGTTTTGGGGGTAATGGGGCAGACTCTGTCCGTGCTGCGACATACTTTGGTTGTTCGATAGATTCTGGTTGTGATTGGGTAGAGGTTGGGTGTAGTGTTGTTGACTGTGCCCGGAATGGGTCTGGTGTTGGGTGGTCGGGATCTGATAGTGGTTTTTGGGGGGTAGGTTCGGGGGGGGCACGTTAGGCTGTAGCATTTCGTTCGCGTAATTGTCTATCTGCTGATGGTAATTATCCGGCGGCGGCACATCTATAAAGGAAGCGTGATTGACAAAGGACACATATTAGATACAATGGGCACATACACGATACATAAGTGTTGATCAGGGAAATATTTAGATACTGGGAGGAACTTATTCTCTTTCCTTTAACAAAAATTAACTACAATCATTTAATCATTTTAGTGCTGAGCTTATTTTCACATTTTTACCGAAATTGCCATAGAATTTTGAAAAAAAAAATAAGAAAACCTTATGAAAAACTTTAACTTAAAAAAGAAAATACAAAAATTATACGTGCGCACGCTTACAGGTCGATATCTAATACCTGTTAATCAAACTCCGCAATAGTCGGTATTTCGACGCTCCGCACTTCACGCGAATTAATACAGAGTCGATATATCCACGGTGCGCGCTCAAACTGTTAAAAAAGTGCAACTAAAATATTTTCCTGATCAAACCAACGGTGGAACGGTTAAGGACATGTGATAATAAAATATACGAACACACGAATGGCTTCATCACCGATCAAAGCAAAACACCATTGGAACGATGCTTCTGTCTACCCTCAAAACGTGCGTTATATGTATGATGATTGTGCGGACGGTAACGATACAATATTTATACAGGGTGCTTCTTTGTTTACGTACTATGAAGACATTTCGATGGTGTAACAAAAGTCCTTGATGCTTCATGCTATCGAGCGAGAAGCACTCGGATTTATTTAAATCTTTGCCTAGACATAAATTTCAAAGCTTTCCCGCACCAGTAGCCTGTTAGCCGAGTCCTAGACATTGACAATGATAACGCGCAAGCCAAACTTAAAACCAAAACACCCGGTTTGCACCTACCCACTATTTCTCCGTTTTCGTTGATCTGCCTCTGCCTCTCCATCTGGGCTTTCTTCTCGAGATCGCCGTGGTACGCCACGTTACTTATGATCTTCGTGTTCGCTTTGATCCTTAAGGTCTCAGGATCGTCTGCCACCTGGAGATGGAAACGAAATGGATTTTTTATTATTGCTTACAGCCAGCCCGGTGTTAAGTGGTTACTGGAGCCCATAGACATCTACGACGTAAATTCATCACCCACCTTGAGATATAAGTTCTAAGGTCTCACGTATAATTACAACGGCTTCCGCACCCTTCAAACCGAAACGCATTATTCGCTTCACGGCAGAAATAGGCAGGGTGGTGGTACGTATCCGTACGGACTCACAAGAGGTCCTGCCACCGAAGTTTTTGCATCGAGGCGTATGTGAACCAACGCGGGCTATTCAAGCTACACCCTGACAAGTAAGTGAGTTCACGGGTTCAACCTAAGATTTGCTAACCCTAGCCCTAGCAAGAGCAGTGCTTCACAGAATCTACTACCGAACGGAATCGCGACCCATTGAGAAGATCGAACGAGAAACTCAGCAGGCTGTCTATAGGGTAATTGGCTAATGGGATAGATAGCAACGCCGACTTTGTTTGCAGTCCTCCTGGTGGCAAGTTAGCGTTATTAATGCATCAATACCAGTCAAAGTGCTGTCTACCACTAAGGAACTTTCCTAACGGCCCTTGATAAAATTTTAATATCATTGCAGAGAAGATTCATAGAAGGGGCGAGATCTTTCTTCTTTGATAGCACTTTTGAAAGTGCGGTATCCGGAAAGAGGCATCAATTCTGAAAGTGATCGATGATATTATAGAAAAGATATCATGATGTCTCAAGTATTTTCCCAGGGCACTTGGTACGGAGCGTGCTCTATACAAAACAAAGATCTTCAGAGATCTTATATTCTGTACAGATCCAATTTGTGAACAAAAATCAAATCCGAAATTGGGTGCCAGCAAACTTTTCAAAATGTATATTTATCCAACTTGTGAACTTTCCCTAAAGTGTGAACCCCTAAAGTACCTTATTTTTAGTGCTTATACGGGTGAACGAGCTCCCGGCCCATTTGTCTTTGAGCAGTTATCGGAGCTCAAAGACAACAACAAGCTAAATACCGTCATCCACCATGAGACATGACTTCTTAGTCTCAATTTTTTTTACAGTATCTTTATCAGTATACCTTTTTATTTATTTATTGCTTAGATAGGTGGACGAGCTCACACCACCTGGTGTTAAGTGGTTACCGGAACCCATAGACATCTACAACGTAAATGCGCCACCGACCTTGAGGTATAAGTTCTAAGGTCTCACGTATAGTTACAACGGCTGCCCCAACCTTCAAACCGAAACGCATTACTGCTTCGCGGCAGAAATAAATACCTGTGTGAATTTCCCTTTACTCCTCTCGAAGTCGGCGTGGTACTTCACGTTGCTCTGTAGTTTCGTGTTTTCGGCGATCCGTTTCAGTTCAGGTGTTTCGGCCATTGTCGTCGGTTTCGCTTTCGGTACGTGACTGCAATTTAACGTTAGAGGTTACTTTAATAAGACCTTCTTTTTTAATTTTTTATATTAGCATTCACGGGCTCCTTCTGTGGATGGATTAGGGTAGATACAGAATCTGTAAACTGCATACTTAGATGCAAAACGGGGCCACTTAAATGATTACCTGGTCTAGTGACGAACGGTATAATAGCGTTGGCACATAATACGTATTTCATTAGAAAAAAAATTGTACCCGCCTCCGGGATTCGAACACCGGTGCATCGCTACATACGAATGCACCGGACGTCTTATCCTTTAGGCCACGACGACTTAGAACCGGTATTCGCAGCATATTTATGTAACATATACCCCACGAATAAAGAATATTACATTTACAAACGTTAAGAATTCGGCAAACGAAAACTTCACTGGAGTAGAGCACTATACAAGCGGAGCTATATGATGTTACTTCAATACAATAGTTGTACTAATATGTTAACCACGTGTGGGCGGATACATGCGCTCTGTTGTCGATGGTGGAATGCGTCATATTAATGTGCTTAAACTTGGCTTATTTGGACTTTGGAAGCCAAGCCGTGTTCCCAGGGGCTCGGACTTGGGATACTTATGCATCTCGATGCTTTTTTTCCTTTATTCTCTGGTAGCCTAAGGGGTTATTTCAGCTTCACGCGAACGGATAGATGAGCTCAAGGGCTTAACCTGAGAGTTTACTAACACTAGCCCTAACAAGAGCCGTGCTTCGCAGAATCTACCACCGGATCGGAAACGCGACATCGAACCCTCTCATCGTAACCGCTGGAAACTACATACCCGACCCAGTAGACCAAATGGTAAACCGTCGACGTCGCCCAAAGCACGTCATTACGGATCCTCCTGATCCATTAACGGTGCTTTTAGGCACCACAAGCACCGGTCACCGTCCTCGTCGAACCCGTCGCTTGCGATGAAGGGCTCGACGAGCGAATTAACCCATAGACACAGCCCACTGAGTTTCTCGCCGGATCTTCTCAGTGGGTTGCGATTTCGATCCGGTAGTAGATTCAGCGAAGCACTGCTCTTGCTAGGGCTAATGTTAGCAATTCTCTCAGGTTGAACCCGTGAGCTCACCTATCAGTCCGC
This sequence comes from Bombyx mandarina, assembly GCF_003987935.1. The sequence continues at coordinate 1,448,512 of NW_021011536.1, forward strand.
GCGAAGTTGGAATAGCTATGCTACCAACGATTAGGTAGGGAAGGATAAAAAAAATTGCAAATCCCTGAGCCTTGCTCGCCTGTCCAGTGTGCTTAGTGCGAGTTTCTTAACGTTCTCGATAGCGTAAAAGTTAAGCCAATTTTGTATGCAGTTGGAACAGCGCCCCTAGCGGCAAACATACGCAAACGATCCCACTCCATACAAACATGAGTTAACTTTTACGCTATCGAGAACGTTAAAAAACTCGCACTAAGCACACCGGTGAAACTGGAAAGGCTTCCGGGCCACTAGTATTCAGGGACGTCTTAAATTAGGCTGGGGCCCTTGGGCACACAAGAATTTGAGGCCCTTTTGGAAAGTAAAAAAAGCGAATTAAAATAAAAAAAAATTACTGAGTATGACCATTTATTATTGTGTTAAAGCGATGCACCGGTGTTAGAATCCCGCAGGCGGGTACCAATTTCTCTAATGAAATACGTACTCAACAAATGTTCGCGATTGACTTCCACGGTGAAGGAATAACATCGTGTAATAAAAATGAAACCCGCAAAATTATAATTTGCGTAATTACTGGTGGTAGGACCTCTTGTGAGTCCGCGCGGGTGGGTACCACCACCCTGCCGATTTCTGCCGTGAAACAGTAATGCGTTTCGGTTTGAAGGGTGGGGCAGCCGTTGTAACTATACTTGAGACCTTAGAACTTGTATCTCAAGGTGGGTGGCGCATTTACGTTGTGGATGTCTATGGGCTCCAGTAACCACTTAACACCAGGTGGGCTGTGAGCTCGTCCACCCATCTAAGCAATAAAAAAAAAANGGGCAGCCGTTGTAACTATACTTGAGACCTTAGGACTTGTAGCTCAAGGTGGGTGGCGCATTTACGTTGTGGATGTCTATGGGCTCCAGTAACCACTTAACACCAGGTGGGCTGTGAGCTCGTCCACCCATCTAAGCAATAAAAAAAAAAAGGTAATCAAATACAGTATGATATAATATGTCATTAATGATATTAGAATGCTGCTGGTTTTTTGGTTACGATCGCTAGATGGTGTACTTAGTAAATTAGGTAGGATGCGTTCGGAAATATTATTAATTAGTACAGTAGGAATAGGCGCAGTCATCGATATAATGGCGTAGTATGCCTTATAAATAGGTACCTTCTAATAAGATTACTGATTTGTGAAAAAAGTGTAATGTGCCCGACAAAAATGTTTGAGAATAAATGTGTGAGAGAAATTGTCGGTCCTTAGGGGCCCCCTGAGAATGGGGGCTCTGGGCACGGGCCCCGTGTGCCCTTATGGTAAAGACGGTATTGCTAGTATTACTTCAATCATTTAAGAAAAAAGGCAATGGCCTGGCTCTAAGTGTATCGGGTAGCTTAACCAATATAGTTTGTATCATTCTAAGCGATTACGAAGCGTTTCGTGTCGCGCGAACAATAACATCATCATTTTGCGTAATGTTATCGATATTAAATGCATTAATGTAGGACGCATGCGCCGAGCATGAAGGTTCAACGGTCAAGGCGTTCGGCACATTAATATAAAGCTTCGCGTATACTCTCAAATCAAAATGAAACGATTTTGAAACGATATTGAAAATTATAATTCCCGAAATTCTATAGAGATGGCAGCACTATCACTGACACAATATATCGGATTTACAAGTTTTTGTCGTATTGATTTAACAAATCTCCATTTTATTACTGGTGGTAGGACCTCTTGTGAGTCCGCGCGGGTAGGTACCACCACCCTGCCTATTTCTGCCGTGAAGCAGTAATGCGTTTCGGTTTGAAGGGTGGGGCAGCCGTTGTAACTATACCTGAGACTTTAGAACTTATGTCTCAAGGTGGGTGGCGCATTTACGTTGTAGATGTCTATGGGCTCCAGTAACCACTTAACACCGGGTGGGCTGTGAGCTCGTCCAACCATCTAAGTAATAAAAAAATATATATATATGAGTCGTCTATTATCAAAGGTGGCATTCTGTGCATTTGGACAAAAAAATGTTATCGATATGTCAATACAGATTGATTTGAATATAATCGTCTCCTTCAAAGAATACGGTTCAAAACCTGCATTAAATAAAGGTTAATAGTTAACCTGTTATTTATCTAAGATGTCGTTCCGAAGAGTTTTGTGACTGCCAATGGAATACAAAGTCAATAATTCGTTTTTCTGATTTACCAATAATTATCCAAAAGTCAGATTGCCGGCTTTGATAATAGTCGACTCATATATTCTTTCATATATGGATGGAAACACTTAATTAATTAATAAGTATTATTTAATATAGGAGCACACACTTAACCGAACACTTAGGAAAAAGACAAGACGGAAGTTGAGTAAAGAGCGAGATAGCTACATTTTAGATTTACGGGTATCGAATGCGTTTAGGAATTGGTATGATATCTCACACTGTACCAAATCGTTTAGAATACCATAAAATATTAATCCAGTTGCTTATAGAAATCGCACAAAAGTTAAAACTTAGACTACACTTTTCATCTATTTTACGATGATAGTATGTGTCTGGCTTTAATTTCAGTTGAGACAGAGAGTGTAGCAAGATAATCCGACTATTGTATGCAATTGTTACATTTACGATTGGTCAGCCATTTCTGTCTTGACGTTGATTGGCCGAGATTGGTGTCTCAGCACGAGTCAAAAGGGACGTGAACCTAATAGATATTTAGTCTAATATATCGATAATCGATTTAAAAAAAAAAACATGTCTTAGTAAAATTAATAATGATATTAATTCAGGCCAAGACCTAAGTGAGAGTTAATTGGTTACTTTGTTACTGTTACTTTACAATTTTGTTATTGTCCTGCTGCCGAGAGAATGCGATATTTTTGTCATACAATTAGCGCTGCGTTATAACCTTGTAATTTATTTATTAGCTTTTTAGTCATTACTATCAGTAGGGTAAATAAAAATAACGTGAACTCGACGTCATTTTAAAGTTACATAGTCCGTTCGATCACAAACAGATAATTTCAGGAACCAGACAATACTGTACATAATGAAAAATTTAATTATTGCAAATCAATAACAAAGGTTAATAACAACAGTATATCGTTTGAAATAAAATATGTGTTAAAAATATCGTATATATTTATGTATGTTATAATAATTTTAAAATAAATTTATGGTGCCTATTTTTAACCCCATACTGAGATTACAGTTTTAATAAGATGAAAAATAAATAAATTAAATCTTGGTATCCTTTTTATTTTTACAATTCGTACACACTGGCAGCTGATTCATAATAATTTAACTATGTACATATATTGTATAGCCCCAACCAGCCGTGGTTACCTCCTTATCTTTTTTAAACCAACGAAAGCAAAAAAATACAAGATTTAATCCGTTACTTTCAATGAATTCTAATTAGAATTCAAATCACAAATGGAAAAAGAAAAACGTAATATGAAATATTATTGTTTTTACATCGATATCATTTGATTTGAATTCACGATGAACGAATAAGTTTTTCTACATCCCAACACTACTGTCACTTACGTCAAATCAACTCCGTTGTAGTCTGTAGAATCGCGCAAAATAATGAGCTGATTACACAATTAACAGTTAATTTATAATGGAAATACAAGTTAATGCGAATTCGTACGTTGTACCTCATGCCAGTAGTGAGTTGGATCGATAAGTTGACGCGCGAAAATGGGTGAATAAATTGTTCAAAAAAATTCCGTGTTTGTGTCACAACAAAAATGAATTTCTCGAAGAGAGTGCGCACTAGAATTGTTTGGATTCCTGTAAGGAAGTATCAGAACATAGAATTGGCGGAATATTCGCTTAGTAACGAAGGTATGTGGATCAGGATCGCGGAATTAGTAAACCACGCAGGTCTAAAGCGTTATTATAAATGTAAAGATGTCAATGACACAGGAGAATCGTGCGGAGCCAAACTGTGCGTTGTTATAGACAGTGACACGAAAGAAGTTACTTTATACAAATCCGACAAACACAATCATACAAACGAAAAAACAGAGATCGCTAAAATTAAAACACCAGTAAAGGAATTCATACGAAATTTACAAGCCCAAAACTTGAATGCAAAGGACATTTACAAGAGATTAATGGAGCGGAACGATTTAAAGATTCCCACTTACAATCAAGTGGTGCTGTATATTGATGTTTTGCAACGAGAGATCAAGGATGTTGTTATCGACTTGAGAATGTTGGAGAATTGGCTACAAACACACTCTACCACACTGAAGGAGGAGCACAAAGCTTTTGTTATTTCACATCAAGTATTACACAACAAAAACACTTTTTACGCTGTGATCTCAACAAAGCATCTCTTCAAATTGGCAGTCGATGCTGAAGTATATCATTTGGCTACGATGCAGAAATTAGCTTGGAGTAATCTTCCAGCTTTCGTTTTAGGGGCAACAGATAAGAAAGGAAAGTTTCATGCAATATGCATAATTTTATGTGGATCATTAAATTATTATACTTTTAAATTAATTTTTTTCAACATGAGGACAAAGGTTAAAGAATTATTTTGCAAAGAAATGAGGCCTGTTGTAATTGTATCCGATTCTGAGGCTGTTCAAGACGCTTTTGCTGATGTCTTCCAGGTGAAAACTAGAACATGTTGGAGGTATGCACAGAAACAAATCGTCAATCAATTAAAATGGTCCATAAGATCACCGAGACAACTTATGAAGGACTTGAATTTACTAAGATCTGTGACCTGTCCAAGTATCTTTGATGCAGCTTCTGAACTTTTCTTAGAGAAATACGATCATTTAACAACATTCATAGCTTATTTTAAGGAGAAATGGTTGGTCAATGACCGTAAATGGTTCTTAGGGGCAGCTCGACCATCGATACAGACCAATTTTGCATTGCTCAAGTATATAAAACAGATAAAAGATACTTACGATGAGAAGTTATGTTTGAGTTTACAGCTACCACATTTTTTAGATGTTCTTATAAATGTCATAAATGAAATATCAACAGGGTATGCTGCTGATAAAGATATATTTGTGAAAACACCAGAAGTAACGAAAAAAGACTGGATCATTGGTACTGAATGGGTCAAAGGAGCTAAAACGAACATTTTGCTTGTTGATGATAACTACACACATTATGAAGTCACAAATGGAGTGCAGATAGATGATGATGATGATGACAACAAGTGGGTCAGTTTTGATGTTTTTATCAAGAGACATTTTAGTGAGAGTCGTGTTTCAATACCGCTAAATAAACAGCTGTGGTATTTGAGTAAATGTAACTGCCCTACATTTTACAAAACATATAAATGCAAACACATTATCGGTTTATCAATGATGACATGGCCACAATTTAATGAAGACAGTATTTAGATGGAACATAATGTCAATATTTTATAATAAACTTATTTATTTATTTATATAATGAAACTTTTTTCAAGTGATAAAATAACAATTTTTTTTATTAGAGTAATCATTGAAATTTTATACTTAAATTAAACAATTAATTTTATATTTTCCATGATTAAAAATATACCTCAATTCATTTGGTTTACTTTAGAATATAACGGTAACTAAAAAGAGCCTAACCCTTTATTACAAAATTCAAATTCAAAATTCAAAATCTTTTATTTCAACTTAGATGTCAGTATGACACACTTGTTGAATGTCAAAATACAAATAACAATGTTAACTCTACCACCGGTTCCAAAAAAAGCCACAGTCCTGAGAAGAACCGGCGAAACAAACTCAGCGGGCTTTTTTTTTTGTTTTTTCTCAAATTTTTTTTTTTTTTAAATGAATAAAAATATTTACAATAAAGGAAAAAACAAATCAAAAAATACAATTAAAAACATACTTTATTATAGCGATAGTGAAAGCTGATGATCGATCTATCGCCGAGTTATCGACAGCTTTCAATGTTGTCATCAAAACGATATTGGTTCGGTTGCCTCAAATTGGAAAGGTAAGAAGAATTGAATAAGTGGGTGCCGCATGAATTGAATGATCGACAGCGTGACGAACGCATTAAGGTATGCCTTGCGTTGTTAAATAGTCACAGAAATGAAACAACCGCATTGTCACTTGCAATGAAAAATGGATTCTTTTTGATAATCGTAAGCGGTCATAGCGGTTGGATAGATCTTGATTTAGCACCTAGGCAATGCCCCAAACGAAAATTGACACCTACAAAGGTCACGGTAAGAGTTTGGGGGTCCAGTGCCAGTATAATTCATCACAGCCTCTTACCCAAATGTGACGAGCATTACTACGGATGTGTACCGTGAGGAACTGGACCAAACGATGGAGAAGCTCACAAATTTCCGGCCAGCTTTGGTTAATCTCTCGTCCCCGCTGCTCCGACACTACAACTTTTTTTTCCTACCTAAGCTGATAGCCCTGAGAGGCTATATCAGCGTAACCTTAACTAGTAGGTGAGCTCACGGGGCTCAAACCTGACGACGTTGCTAACACGAAGCCTAGCAAGGCCACTTCAATTCTAAAGGTGCGATATAAAAAAAAAAAAATTAAATTTCTATATACTAAATAGCATCTTCATAAATAAAGACCTAATACTTTAGTGTAGGTGTCTATGGGTTACTGGAGCCCATAGACACCTACAACGTAAATGCGCCACCCACCTCGAGATATAAGTTCTAAGGTCTCAGTATAGTTACGACGGCTACCCCACCCTTCGAACCGAAACGCATTACTGCTTCACGGCGGAAATAGGCGGGGTGGTGGTACCTACCCGTGCGGACTCCCAAGAGGTCCTACCACCAGTGATTACGCAAATTATAATTTTGCGGGTTTGATTTNTTACTGCTTCACGGCGGAAATAGGCGGGGTGGTGGTACCTACCCGTGCGGACTCCCAAGAGGTCCTACCACCAGTGATTACGCAAATTATAATTTTGCGGGTTTGATTTTTATTACACGATGTTATTCCTTCACCGTGGAAGTCAATCGTGAACATTTGTTGAGTACGTATTTCATTAGAAAAATTGGTACCCGCCTGCGGGATTCTAACACCGGAGCATCGCTTCATACGAATGCACCGGACGTCTTATCCTTTAGGCCACGACGAATTATGTATAAAGCAGCAAAAACCGCGTAAAATGTGTAACGATAGAACATAATCAGGTCATATCAGAATATGCACGGAGCGCGCACTTCAACAAATACCATTACGTACTTACTTACGGAATACGTATTTATTTTTTTCTATTTTTATACATCAATGCGAGATGTAAGCACTCCTGACACGTGCTGTTGTGTTTACGATCCACGAATGACGTAACAATGGTAGAGTAACGCGCGCTGACTTCTCATCCACAGTAACGTTGGCTTTAAATTATATTTCCTTTATACTATTTTATTATTTCAATACAATAACGCGTTTAGGGTGCTGGTGGTGCTGCCCCGCTTTTGTAGCGCATCAGGGATGTTTGCAGACGCACACATAGATTGTTTTTACGCTACCATGCGTAAGAGGTGTGCATCTCTGGTAAACAGAGTGAGGGCCAGCTCCAACAGTATCCTGAGCATGATCGCAAGCAGGCTGGACTGTATATACATGGGTCGCTATGGTGCCATCTCCCATGGGATGTTACCACAGTAATTCATTGTGATGTAAATATAACTACTAACATAGGTCTAAGTCTTATTAACAATTTATATGAGTCATGGATACTTGAAATAAAAACATTATTATTATTATTATTATTATTATATAATTAATTAATTGTAGCAGTTTAATTTCTATGCACACTTTGTATTATACTAATGTGGCTTCTATCCCACGGAGATGCGATTCATAGTTCTTCAAAACGAGGTTTAAAAATCTTGAGGCTCCTTCCGTAATAGTAGGAAGCCGCTTGTCTATGTCCCTATTGTGGCAGTATTTACGTTAATGAGCGACAGAGACCACTCACCATTAGAAGAGCCGTATGCTCGTCTGTACAAGGCAATAAAGTTATACTATAGACTGGTGGTAGGACCTCTTGTGAGTCCGCACGGATTGGTACCACCACCCCGCCTATATGTGCCGTGAAGCAGTAATGCGTTTCGGTTTGAAGGGTGGGGTAGCCGTTGTAACTATACTGAGACCTTAGAACTTATATCTCAAGGTGGGTGGCGTATTTACGTCGTAGATGTCTATGGGCTCCAGTAAGCACACCAAGTGGGCTGTGAGCTCTTCCACCCAACTAGACGGATTTCGATGATTCGTTCAGGGAATCATCAGGTTGATCTATGGGGTCATTCAAGTCCAATCCAGACATATAGGTTCGGCAGCAAGAAGCAAACAGTGTGCTACTTACAGTGTAAGTTTTTATTAGCGTAAAAGTTAACTCAAGTATGTAGTTGGAACAGCGCCCCTAGCGGCAAATGTTCAAGTCCGTGCATATTTGAGTTAACTTTTACGCTATCGAGAACGTTAAAAAACTCACCCTAAGCATACAGAACAATACGATACAAGTAAATCTAGTATAGTTTTATAATTTGATTTCGCTATAACTAGTTTAGGTTTAATTCGTGTAAGTCGTGAAAAGCCACCCTTTTTTCGTTGCATAGACAATAACGACCACACTCGTAAGACATCAATTTATGAGCAAAAAAAAGAAATTAGTTTACATTCAATGTCAGTAGTCTTTACCAGCAACGCCATCTATCGACATTTTACGACAACAATAGCTTCAGTGAGATAAAAAGATGGCGCTAGTTTTTGTGATAACTACAAAACAAACGTTCCTCACATGTCATTGTAACACTGATCTCAGACGATTTTAGTTTGAACTAGAGGTCCCGCAGTAGTCGAAATTCGACTATAATTAATTAGAATTGTAAGTTTGTGCACTATTATGATTGTATTTTATACTTCTATAATTTGACCACAGACGTCAAGAAAAAAAGTTTGACAATTAATAGTATGCATGCGTGTGTGCGTCAAATACATGGTATTTAGTGTGTGTAATCTTTTCTTTATTGATTTAATGTATCTTTTATGCATTATTTAAAAAAAATATTAGCATTGTGCACTTCTTCTCTATATTCTCTATAAGTGTGGAAAATTTCATACTCCTCCGTCCGCGCAATTTTCGTAAAAAGGGGTACAAAGTTTCTGCTTCACGTATTAATATATTTGAATTTTAACCATTGGTTCGTAATTGTATTGGTTGTTTTTAAATGTCTACCGACTTGAATAGTGATGATAGCCGAGCTATTACTACAAACGTTAAATTCATATTTAGTATTAGGTAACAATTACCACTAGTGGCCCCGCAGTAGGCGAGATTCGACTATAATTAATTGCAATTGTAAGTTTAAACATTATTATGGGTCTGTTGTCAAACACTATTATATTTCGATAATATTATCACAGTATTCACCAAAACTGCAATATAGATCAATAATATTAATGACGAACAATATTAATCTATTTTCAATTTGACTACAGACTTAAACAGTAACAAAAGATTCCCAATTGACAGTAAACAAACAGTATATTTTTATGTATGTGTAGTGTCAAATACATGGTAGTGTGTGTAATGTTTTCTTTATTGATTTAAAGTATCTTTTATGCATTATTTTTTAAAAAAAATTAGCATTTTACACTTCTCTATATTCTCTATAAGTGTGGAAAAATACTCCTCCGTCCGCGCAATTTTCGTAAAAAGGGATACAAAGTTTTTGCTTCACGTATTAATATATAGAAGACTAGCGACCCGCCCTCGCTTCGCTTCGGAAACATTAAAACACACATGAAACCAAAAAAATAAAATAAAAAAATGTGTGCGTGTACTAGTGTACACACGTAAGAAGTGAAACATTAATGCTATCCCTACTCCGTTGGAGAAAGTGAAAGTACTCTTCGTCTGAACCAACCGTGGTAGGGGCAAGAAAAAGATGGCGCGTAACGGAAAAATGTGACGCGTAACCGAAAAATGTGACGGTAAATTTTTTTCCAACGCCGATAAGGAAGTTTCACTTCAAAAATGTGTGCGTGTACTAGTGTACACACGTAAGAAGTGAAACATTAATGCTATCCCTACTCCGTTGGAGAAAGTGAAAGTACTCTTCGTCTGAACCAACCGTGGTAGGGGCAAGAAAAAGATGGCGCGTAACGGAAAAATGTGACGCGTAACCGAAAAATGTGACGGTAAATTTTTTTCCAACGCCGATAAGGAAGTTTCACTTCAAAAATAAATAAATAAAAGTAGCCTATGTTCATCAGGGACAATGTCGGCTTCTAATGGAAAAAGAATTTTTCAAATCGGTCCAGTAGTTTCGGAGCCTATTCGAAACAAACAAACAAACAAATCTTTCCTCTTTATAATATTAGTATAGATAAGTTACATGATCTCTTGCTAAAACGTGATACAATTATTTAGGTCTTTAGTAGGTATATTATAAAAGTGCCCTTTTTTCGTTTTTAAATTATCTTGTATATTCATCGAAATCTACTTAGAAATTACGGTGTAAGTCTACAACAATATTATGTTTAACGTCGATTATGTATACATATAAATAAAATTGGAGTGTATGTTTGTAATATTGAAATAAACGCTTTTTACTACATGCATATGAATATATTATATACGGTACATACACCAAAATAACATTTTTTACAATTTTTGTCTGTCTGTTTGTTCCGGCTAATCTCTGGAACGGCTGGGCCGATTTTGACGAGACCGTCACTGATAGCTAGCTGATGATATAAGAAGTAACTTTTTTTAGACTAGCTTCGCCCCGCGGCGTTCGAGGGACTCAGCTATCAATAACAAAATTTAGCATTTCCGAAGCGAAGCGAGGGCTAGTCGCTAGTATACAATAATATCGCGTGTCCGTATTTACGAATGAATGCTAGAGAATCACGAACGCCGACCGTATTGGCTATTTTCACTTTTGTTAATTAATAACTTTATACTTATTAGATATATCGATTTTTGTAATCCCAAACACTATTTTAGTATTATCTTTCAATTCATTATAAAATGGACGCAGCGGCTGCTTGGCAATGACAATAAATAGCATTGTTGAATTTCTAGACTGACTGTGCTCGAGATTTTCTTAGCGTGGAATTAAGCAATTGCTTGGAAATATGTTTTTTTATAAAAATCGTGTAACATGATCATAGCGCGATTCAGAAAACTATTAACATTTTGGGGATGCTTAACGACGAAAGGAAGATCTTCCACCGAGCGGGTGATATTCGCTCGGTAGACCGACGGTCCAAATGTTGTTGTTCGGAACTTGTATAATATATAAGGTAATTTATAAGGGCTGCCGGCTAAAAAGACGTGACATACTATGCATTAAAAAAAAACTCATTAGAATTCACAGCACACTTACGTTATGCAATAATGTTTTGTATGCTGTTACTTAGAATATTATGCAAAAATTAAACGGGCGACATTATTTTTTATATTCATACAAACAAACTTTCTCTGTCGTTTGAAAATTATTTTTGGGCAAGTATCGAGACGAGGTTGCATTGGCATAAGTCATATATGGGCAACAACCGATCGAAGAGAGAGAGAGAGAGATACAGTTGTAAATTTCTTTTCTTGTGTCCCCTTAAACACCACCATAGACCAGTTTGTTTTAACTTACATTGTAATGAAAATTACAATTTACATATATTAATACGTGAACAAAAACTTTGTATCCCTTTTTACGAAAATTGCGCGGACGGAGGAGTATGAAATTTTCCACACTTATAGAGAATATAGAGAAGAAGTGCACAAAGCTAATATTTTTTTAAATAATGCATAAAAGATACATTAAATTACACACACTACAAACCATGTATTCGACGCACACACGCATGCATACTATTTATTGTCAAACTTTTGTTCTTGACGTCTGTTGTCAAATTGAGATTAAATATTGTTTGTCTTTGTTAATATTTTTTATAGTGTAGCCTTGGCGAAATTTGTGATTATAGAAGTATAAAATACAATCATAATAGTGTACAAACTTACAATTCCAATTAATTATAGTCGAATTTCGACTACTGCGGGACCACTAGTTTACATAAATCTGCGAACATTTTAGTTGTTTACGTTATAATGACTCACGGTGCATAAAGGATGACACAAAATACCTAACGATCGTGACTAATGACAAATTAACGTATTCATTATAACATGTTGAATAGTGTATTAAATGTTCCAGTTTTATTGTTTACGAGTGTACTTACTTCTCTGTGCTTCTCCTGCGCTATTAAGCGCATAAGGAAAACATTATGAGCGATTAAAACGAATAATAGAATTTAGAATAGAATTTTAATATAATATGTAATTTTGAATGAAGCATTTATATAATATATAATTTTATTTTATTTTTATTATCAAATATTCCTTCAGACTTTTGAATTGTGACGAATTTATCGATTCGGGATTCAATTTCATCGATTTCGAGAATCGTTAAGAAAATCAAGGGGTTGATAATTTTTTTAATAATTTTATTCTACCATGACTATGGCTAGGTGGTGCGATGACCTCCGAACGGTGGCCGGCAAGAAGTGGATGAGGAGAGCCGTAGACCGGGCCCAGTGGTGTGAATTGGGAGAGGCCTATGTCCAGCAGTGGACGACTGTGGGCTGTTGATGATGGTGATGATGATGACCGTATGCAATCGAGTTTTCTTTTAATTTTTTCAGGAATATTGGCACATATGTGTACGTTTGTTTTTACTTTTATTTAATTATTATTCATATATTTAATTCTACGCTAAAAGGTCACATATGTGTACATATTTTTATTAATGAATACTCACTATAATATTTCTTATTTTTTGACTTACTAAATTGATTTCGCCATAAAATAAGCAAATCGAAAAAAAAATATGCAGGTTTTTTTTTAAAAATTCGTCCCTGAAAAGGTTAGAGTTGAAATGGATATTATCCACTGAATACCAAAGTAGGGCCAAAGTATTCACTGCGATAGTGTGACCAGCTACCGGTAAGATTATAAACAAGTGCAAACAAAGTTTTTCTGAGCTGATAAAGGCGACGTATTACATATTCGTGTAAGCGGGTGCCGTCAGCCAAGCAAATCTGCTCCTATTTCCATTTTTTGAAGTGAAAACTTCTTTAGAATCGTTGTGATTTCAAACCGGATGCAACGGAAAAAAACGACAGGTTAGACACAAATACAAAAATGTGTAGGATGAAGCCAGCAAAGAATGAGACAGAAATATACATACTATTTAATACAGCGCCATCTGTGAGATTTTTTAATACTAACGTGTGTATGAAAGCTGAATTAGTGAATTTTAATTTAGGATTATACGTGAAATTAAAATATCAATTCACAGAGGGCGCTACCTTACAATTATTTACTAATGACAAAATTTGACATATACTTAAGACGTTTAGGATAATTGTATTTTAATTTTGGAAGGTTTCACTTCTACCACGTGTGAATTGCACACATTTTGTTTTTGTTTTTGTTTTTACTAACAATCACGCCACGTTAACTGGTCCCGTGATAAGTTCGTAAAGAACTTGTGTTACAGGTACCAGATATCGGAAATAAATGTAAGATTTTTATTATGCACATACATATATTTAATTTACATCCATACCCCTGGAAAAGACATTTATATTTATCATACAAATATCTTCCCTTGGCGGGATTCGAACCCGCGACCCCCTAGTGTAGTGACCATGTCACTTACCACTACACCAGACGGACGTTAAACGACGTTAAACATTGACGAATGAACGAGCTTATTGCCCATCTGATCTTAAGCAAAACGTGAATGCCACTATCCTTCCAGTCCCTCAGAAACTCGCGTCCAAACCTCGAATGAGACAGAAGTCAAAAAAGAGGTACACTCAGGCGTCCTACCACTGTGTGATGTCAGACTGGAGGTCGTCCTTACGACCTTTGGACTTCTCGGTCGACGGCTCCCCGGTAGGCAGACGAGCATACGGCCCACATGATGGTGAGTGGTTACCATCGCCCATGGACTTCAGCAATTCCAGGGACAGAGCAAAGCCGCTGCCTTTTTTATTTTTATTGCCCGAGCAGGCAGACGAGTACACGGCCCACTTGATGGTAAGTGGTTATCGTCGCTCATGGACGTTAGCAATGCCAGGGGCAGAGCCAAGCCGCTGCCTACCGCTTGATACTGTCCACAAGCCTCATTTGAAGGCTTTTTTTTGCCAGGTCTTCCTCTTTATAGGCAAAATAACGCATTGGCAGTTCGTAAAACCCCACTACAATCCACGGGGAGACTCGCCCTTCTGGTCAGAAAGTTATTATTGCAACAGCGATTTTAAATCGCTTTCATCATCATCAGCCCACAGTCGCCCACTGCTGGACATAGGCCTCTGCCAATCCACACCACTGCGCCCGGTTTTCGGGACTCCTCAACCACCTCTTTCTGGACACCTTTCGGAGGTCATCACATCACCTAGCCAGGGAGCGTCTCGCGTGTTAAATAGCTACTTGTTACCGACTTCTATTTACTGTTTACTTTTCATTTTATTCGTGACTGAATCCGACTGTCGATATCATTGTTAATAACACATTCAAAAGTTGTATTCGTATGACTACTCACGCTTCACAATAAGGCAGCTTCCCGTAGCCCTTGTACGTTCTCATGTTCAAGGTCATACTGCACTCTTGGCATTTGAAGCAGCCCTTGTGCCAAACCTGGAAAAGGAAAAAGGTATATTAAAAAATCAATTGTTTGTGATTGTGTGTGGAAGATGCTTTTCACATTCGAAGTCGTCGTGGCTTAAAGGATAAAGACGTCCGGTGCGTCCGTGTTGAGCGATGCAACCGGTGTTCGAATCCCAGGCGGCGAGGGTACCAATTTTTCTAATGAAATACGTACTCAATAAATGTTCACGATTGACTGCCACTGTGAAGGAATAACATCGTGTGATAAAAATCAAACCCGCAAAATTATAATTTGCGCAATTACTGGTGATAGGACCACTTGTGAGTCCGCGCGGGTAGGTACCACCGCCCTGCCTATTTCTGCCGTGAAGCAGTAATGCGTTTCGGTTTGAAGGGCGAGGCAGCCGTTGTAACTATACTGAGACCTTAGAACTGATATCTCAAGTTGGGTGGCGCATTTACGTCGTAGATATCTATGGGCTCCAGTAACCACTTAACACCAGGTGGCCTGTGAGCTCGTCCACCCATCTAAGCAATATAAAAAAAAATATACGTGAAGCAAAAACTTTGTATCCCTTTTTAGGAAAATTGCGCGGACGGAGGAGTATGAAATTTTCCACACTTATAAGAGAATATAGAGAAGAAGTGCACAATGTTAATATTTTTTTTAAATAATGCATAAAAGATACATTAAATCAATAAAGAAAACATTACACACACTACATACCATGTATTTGACGCACACACGCATGCATACTATTTATTGTCAAACTTTTGTTCTTGACGTCTGTTGCCAAATTGAGATTAAATATTGTTTGTTTTTGCTAATATTTTTTATAGTGTAGCCTTGGCGAAATTTGTGATTATAGAAGTATAAAATACAATCGTAATAGTGTACAAACTTACAATTCCAATTAATTATAGTCGAATTTCGACTACTGCAGGACCTCTAGTCTTTAAAACTACGCAACGGATTTTGATGCGATTTTTTTTAATAGATAGAGTGATTGACGAGGAAGGTTTATATGCATAATAACATCCATTAAATAGTGGAGAAATCAATGATAAATTACAGTTTCCGAAGCGAAGCGAGGGCGGGTCGCTAGTAAAGATTTAAAAAAAATGCCGCTTTCTATAATCTTGATTTCCGTTTGATTCACGCATGAATGGCACGGGGTAATTAAGTTAATTTTTTTCACAGGCTTCTAATTACTGCATCATTATGAAATTTGGCAATATTGTGTAGTTTTAATAGCGTTACATCAACATTCAATACGTGTATTAGCAATCTGGACTATTGCTAAACTTGGAAGGTGGATAGCTGAAAGATTCCTGTGCTGACTAGTTCATGATTCAACAATCGTGTGAGACAGTCCGACTCCCGTCTCCAGATATCTAAATAAACAAACCGATAAGTAAGTAGTTTTTACGGGTGGTAGAATCTCTTGATAAGTATCACCACCCTGCCTATTTCTGCAGTGAAGCAGCAATGCGTTTCGGTTTGAAGGGTGGGGCAGCCGTTGTAACTATACGTGAGACCTTAGAACTGATATCTCAAAGTGGGTGGCTTTTACGTTTTAGATGTCTATGGGCGCCAGTAACCGCTTAACACCAGGTGGGCTGTGAGCTCGTCCACCTAACTAAGCAATAAAAAAATAAAAAAGTAATAATCGTAAAGAAAATAAATAAACTTTTTAATTCAAAGCGGATCGTGGATCTTAAATAGCTTTCTCTTGGTAGCAAGCACGCGTGGAGTACACTTCGTGTTGCGTGGGCGGAAACCAGGCACAGCAATGGAATGACAAGCTCTTTCTCAGGATTCAAAAACTATTTCCATGCCAAATTCCTCCAAAGTCGGTTCATTGGTTTGGGCGTGAAAATGTAACAAATAGAATGACTTTCCATGTTGTCTGGTTGTACACATGTTGTTGTGAATATTGTAGATTTCTCTTTTTGTCGGCTGCCTCCTATCGCTACACAGACTGATTTAGTCCTTGATATTTGATCCAATATCGTCCCTATGGTCTCAAGGAAGTAATTAATAAAAGTCACATTTAAAAAATGAAGATCACAAGAGTGCGCCCGTTTGTGTGTGTGTGTGTGTAGTTTGTTAATATGTTGTACACATATGTTCATATCAATGACTAATAATGAAATTAATTCGTATCTCGAGTTAAGTGCAGCTTATGTGAGGACAACGAAATAACGAGATGAACGCCATGTTATTTTGTACTACTAATCAAATTCCGAAGTGCTGGATTTACAGTTTAAAAAAATAGAAGTTCATCCACGAAGGTCCGCCATCTTTGTCTTAGGGCGTTCGTTTTTATTAAGAATCTCCCAAATCCACTTTACGGCAAACAACCGACCGAACTGAACCATAGACACAGCCCCATGAATTTCTCATCGGATCTTTTTATTTTTTATTGCTTAGATGGTTGGACGATCTCACAGCCCACCTGGTGTTAAGTGGTTACTGGAGCCCATAGACATCCCCAACGTAAATGCGCCACCCACCTTGAGATACAAGTTCTAAGGTCTCAAGTATAGTTACAACGGCTGCCCCACCCTTCAAACCGAAACGCATTACTGCTTCAGCGCAGAAATAGGCAGGGTGGTGGTACCCACCCGCGCGGACTCACGAGAGGTCGTACCACCAGTAATATAATCTTCTCCAATAATCAATAATCTTCCAATAATCTTCTCAGTGGGTCGCGATTCCTATCCTATAGTAGATTCTGCAAAGCACTACTCTGGTTAGGGTTGGTAATAGCAAAATTGTCTTAGGTTCAGCCGCTGAGTTCACCTATCCGCCCGCGCGTACCTACCTATATAGCTCTTAGGCAACGTCCAAAATAATAAAACAAAAATAATGAACAAGAGATTGAGCTGTAAAAGTATTCAACTATGTCCAATCGCGGAAGCCGAATAAAATGCTATTGTTACCACTGTTATAAGACCTCAGGGATTAAGTGACGAAACCAAAGCGGAAGGCATATTTTGATTGCAAACAAAAGTCAATGGTCAATGGACATGAACGCCACTGTACACATCGAGAAGTCAAACTATGAATTACACTGTAATTAAAGCTATCCTAGACTTCAAACTGTCGCTAAAAGTACCTGCCATTTGTAGAATGATTACTCCAGAATAGTAACCGCTTATCAATCCGCTACGGATCCGCTAAAACAAGTATCAGCATCGGGATTCAGTTACACCTCTTGAAAAGGTCAAGTTATTGACCTTTGACACAGAAATCAATTTCATTGGCATTGATTATCGCATAACCAATTTGACATTACAACATTAACCCATCGAAAACTGGACCAGTGATCGCGATGTATATGTCATATACTATCAAAATCTTACGTAAAATCACACATTTACATTGTGAAGTGAAAGTTAGTTCGCAATATGCAACCGTGTGTATACTGGTCACAAAAAGCTAAGTTACCGTTGCAAAGGTTGAACGAGCGATGCGTATTAGCGTACCATGTCTAATGCGACGTAAATTTTGGCCCCAAATGACGTCACACACAGTTAAATCGAGCTTAGCGGGAATCTGTTCAATTTTGAAAAATTGCAGATATGCCACACTTTACTTTACCACATTAATGTTTTTAAATAGATTCCGGATAGGATAGTCATTACGCAATGCAATTTGAAATTCAGGTATCGGGGAAACTTTTGTCAATTCACTCCAGTACGCGTTTAAGACCGTCTAGAATCTAGACCGCAAAATTTATTGGTTCGTCAACGCAAAATATACACATGTAACCTTATGCTGAACACATGCCGAAGAAGTTTGCCAAAACTAAACAAACAGCAGCCAGACAAGTAGCACCGAAGCTGCGACGAAGGTTGTTCGTGCCGATCTTCAACATTTAGTTGCGAAAAAAAAAGAGATAAGTATACCTATTGTAAAAAAATTTGAATTTCAGGCGTGACCAAATCCTTTATAGAACATAATGTTTGTTGCTTAATTAGAGTTCACAGTGTGCGGTGTGAAGTGGAGCAGTGGGTTACGTGATAGGGTTGTCAAAATCGAAACGAATGAAGGTGCATTTATAAAATACAAATTATAGGTTTTTTTTTATTGCCCTTGTAGGCAGACGAGCATACGGCCCACCTGATGGTGAGTGGTTACCGTCGCCCATGGACTTCAGCAATGCCAGGGGCAGAGCCAAGCCGCTGCCTACCGAACCAAGCCGCTGCCTACCAAGCCAAGCTGCTGCCTACCAAGCCAAGCCGCTGCCTACCAAGCCAAGCCGCTGCCTAAAACGAAGTATTTCTTTTCTGGGATTGGACACGAGACTGAGAGACGTACTTCACTGTGCCACTGACCGATACAAGTGGCTACATATCACACGAAAAGATCTCAGGCGGATGCATCGCCGTGCTCAACAATGAGCAATCGATTGGAGGAAGATATCTTATATCTTATCTATATATATATATAAAAATAAATTGCTGTTCGTTAGTCTCGCTAAAACTCGAGAACGGCTGGACCGATTTGGCTAATTTTGGTCTTGAATTATTTGTGGAAGTCCAGAGAAGGTTTAAAAGGTAGATAAATGAATGAAAATGCTCGGAAATGTTAATAAAAATAACAATTTTGTTTCTCCTTTGATGTGTCCACCGTCGGACGGATTACTTTTGTTTATTTTACTTAAGTTTATTTTATACAAAAGCTTAGGTCTTTTATTTATCAATTGAGGCACCATGAGGTCTGCCGGGTCAGCTAGTTTTTTTACAAAAACCGTGGAAAAGTCACCCACAGTCTGATGATCGTGTTTTATCTGACCCCACGCTTTGGTTTCATGTACTATGGGAATCGGAGACCAATATAGATGCACTTGTATATTCTATATGTACAGGCCCACCTCCTATAACACTAGAAAGGTTCCTATAAAATACCGTTTTCTGCGAAAACGTATTATATGACACTAGAAGTCAGTACACAGAGGACAGTAATTTTTCTGAATGAAACATCTTAAATAAGCCATAAAAAAAACATACTTTTTTTTTACCTATTAAACATAAACAAGTAAGCAGTAAAATTTGGGTTACTCCCATATATTCTGTGTTCATGGTGAATAATTAAAATTTCTAAATGATTTTGAATAAAAATCTCGTTATCGCGTTGTAGAGATAACGTGTTATGAGAGGGTTATGAGGACTTTATCTTTTCATGTTAAGTGTGGAATCGTGTTGTAAAATACAGTGTTATAGGAGGAACAAAATGTTCGTCAAACGAATGTCCAGCAGTTAGTAACGCTAGTTAGTGCGCCACCCATTTTTAAATATATTTTTTGCCTATTCTAATGACCTCATTTTGACCCCAAAAGCTAGATTCGCCGAATGACTAGCTGACCTCACGGGACTCTAACCTGGGATATTGCTAACACTAGCCCTAGCAAGAGCAGTGTTTCGGAGGATCTACCACCGGATCGGAAACGCTGCGCCATTAAGTCCGTCAGTTTGATTCATACATACATACATACATTATGTTTATATATTTAGCACTACGGCGTTTAGTTGCTCTTATTCACGTCACATGTGTTTCCGGTCTTCATAATGCGGCTATGTCCTAATTAAGAGCGGTTGCGTTTGGAAAATTTTATATTAATTTGATTCAATGATTCAGTTTTCATATCGCCTTTATTATATACTGGTCTCTGCCCACGGCTTCGCTCACATGACATTGCTTCTATTTGAAGTGAAGGAAGAACGAAATCAATATTTTTCTGTTATGATAATGAGTCGTCCCTTGTGGGAATATGACTTTTTTTTCTTTGGATGTGGCCATTGTCGGTCTTCTGATCTAAAACTATCATTTAAAAAATAAGTATATCAATCCTTTACTTCGTTTCGCCGTGAAAACTAGACGAAATCAAGTGATTTTTCCTAAAGACAACAAAACATGGTTTCCCTTGAGAATTAAATATTTTTATGGGTTAAAAAGTAGCCCCCGGACCTAACACTATTACTTTTAAAAAAACATGTCAATAAGTTGCTTCGTTTTAATTTGAAAGAAGAACAAACAAACTTTAACATTTATAATATTAGTATCGTAGTATAGACAAATACATGTACTTTTTTGAAAAAATTATAATAATCTTATCAATATTATAAATGTTAACGTGTGTTTCTTTTTTTGTTTGTGCTTCTTTCAAGTCGAAAAATATTTATGGTTTTCGCGTAAGCAGCAGCTTTAGTGCGTCTGGCATTGTCAATGACAACCCCCTCAAATATGTTCGTAATTTCCTCTTACATTTTAGCTGTTTGGAACACTTTTTCCGGATGCGACTTAACAAAAACCAGACAACGATGATTCGAAGAATTAAAAGCACAACCCTACAACATCGGAGCGGTTAGCCAACGACCGTACCATTGTATCAGCGACGGTAGACGGTAACCGTTATAATGGTAGATTGTGTAATATGTTCGAATCGTATTTGGGCGAGTTCAAATCATTTTGGCGGATCGATAAAGTCTGCGTCTGGGTAAAATGTTTACTTGTAAACATTTCACCATTTAGCTGCAGTATTTTTCGGGGTTGAGAGAAAAATTTCAAGTTGATCTTTTTTTTTATTGCTTAGATGGGTGGACGAGCTCACAGCCACCTTGAGATATAAGTTTTAAGGTCTAAAGTGTAGTTACAACGACAGCCCCACACTTCAAACCGAAACGCATTACTGCTTCAGGGCAGAAATATGCAGGGTGGTGGTACCTACCCGCACGGACTCACAAGAGGTCCTACCACCAGTAAAAATGTCTTATATCATGAAGTTTGTTGAGCGATTTTAATAAGTACGTATGTATTCGAAAGCAGAGTCACAACCTTGAGCAGCTGATGGTGATGGGCAAGATATAGGGCAAACATTCCAGAGGACGCAATCCCATAAGATGGTCGGACCAAATTCGGTCTTGTCTGGACATCAAGCTCCACGATGCCCTCCACGAGGCCAAGGATCGCAGTAGATGGAGGACGATCGTACAAGAGAGGTTGATGCAGCGTAGGAATCACGAGCCTCAATAATGAGGAGAACGAAGCATGGATTGAGCTGCATTATACACATGTCAAGCTGATAAAATAGCGTTAGACAAAAGGTAAGAATCTGTTACATGATGATATATCAGTAATGGGTAGGGTCTCGTACCAAACCATATTCTGCTTAACATCTGGATAAACTATTATCATTAAGATCCTCTAACCATGTTCCGCGACTGACCCACCCTAAATTTCCCCCATGCTAAAACTAATTATGTCCCCGCAACTTATTTTGGGGTTAGAGAATGTCCTTATTTTAAGATAACGCGTCCATTTCCGACAACAAAATGAATTTACGGCTGTATTACGTCCATAACATTTTCAAGCCTTTATTGGTTTGACCTGTGTCTATTTATGTGTGGTGGTATGTCAACCTAATTACAACTAACTTCGAGACGTCTGATTAGCTCAAAAATCTGCACACGTAATCTGTTGATAATATAATCTATATTGCGGGGACGGAGGAGTATGAAATTGCGGGGACGGAGGAGTATGAAATTTTCCACACTTATAGAGAATATAGAGAAGAAGTGCACAATGCTTATATTTTTTTAAAATAATGCATAAAAGATACATTAAATCAATAAAGAAAACATTACACACACTACATACCATGTATTTGACGCACACACGCATGCATACTATTTATTGTCAAACTTTTATTCTTGACGTCTTTTTTTTTTTTTAAGGGATTTTATGACCTGGTAACTGAGACCTTTAAGTCATGTCTTATTTTAATTTATATTCTTAGTTTTATGAAAAATGATATTATGGAGTGAAATTAAATGAAGATGATTAATTTGAGACATTAATCAACTGGGATGAAATGAAATGAAATGAGATGATATGGGATGAAATATAATCTCAGTAAAATGGTGGTCATTTACTAAGATTTTTTCAGTGGACTTTTTGGAGGAACCCGAGAAGTTACGTCCAGCAGCTTTGTTTCATTTTCCCACATTTGTGCACTTTCACAGATATTAAACAGTTAATAAACCACCATTATTACACATTTAAACCCGAAGAAACACTAAATAGACAAAATAAAACAAATCACACAACTTCACTCCTCGCGTTCCCGCCAAAAAGTCCCTCTTGACGTCTGTGGTGAAATTGAGAATAGATTAAATATTGTTTGTCTTTATTAATCTTTTTTATAGTGTAGCCTTGGCGAAATTTGTGATTATAGAAGTATAAAATACAATCATAATAGTGTACAAACTTACAATTCCAATTAATTATAGTCGAATTTCGACTACTGCGGGACCTCCAGTAATAATTTAATACTTGAACGGGACTTTTTGGCGGGAACGCGAGGAGTGAAGTTATGTGATTTGTTTTATTTTGTCTATTTAGTGCTTCTTCAGGTTTAAATGTGTAATAGCGGTGGTTTATTAACTGTTAAATAATCTGTGAAAGTGCACAAATGTGGGAAAATGAAACAAAGCCGCTGGACGTAACTTCTCGGGATCTTCCAAAAAGTACACTGAAAAAATCTCAGTAAATGACCACTATTTTACTAAGATTATATTTCATCCCATTTCATCTCATCTCATTTTATTTCATCCCAGTTGATTAATGTCTCAAATTAATCATCTTCATTTCACTCCATATTATCATTTTTCATGAAAATAAGAATATAAATTAAAATAAGACATGACCTAAAGGTCGTAGTTACCAGGTCATAAAATCCCATTAAAAAAAAACTTAAACCTTCATATTTTGACCATGAGAGTGAAAACGAATTTTTATTTTTAGTTCGGTATCATTATCATCAGCCCGGAGTCGTCCATTGCTGGACATAGACCTCTCCCAATCCACACCACTGAGCTTGGTCTTCGGTTCTCTTCATGCTCATAGTCGGTACGTCTCTAAAAAAAATGGTGCGCGTGCAACTTATCCTTAAATCAAATTTCTCTTGTAATAGGGTATGCTGTGTATAAGAGAAACGGCCTAGCTCGCTTTGTCCTTTCCCCCTCTCAACGGACGAATGGTTCGCGAGACCCTCTGTCTATTTTCTCACTCTCGCTCTTCCTAAATTGTATCTTTTCTCTCTAGCCGTAACGAATCTGTCGCCAGCTAAATTATACTCTCAAAGCGCCTAAAGAAGTTTCACTTCAATAAATCAATACATTATTTAGAATGAGAAGAGGTTGCAGGTCGTGTCTAGAATAAGAACGCTACCACCCACCCTTATTATTTTTTTATTGCTTAACATTCAATCGTGAACAATTGTTAAGTACGCATTTCATTAGAAAAAATTGTACCCGCCTGCGGGATTCGAATACCTTTGCATCGCCAGATACGAATGCACCGGACGTCTTATCCTTTAGGCCACGACAACTTTCAGATTTATTGAGACATACAGAAATTTTGTAGATGTTTAGAGACGAGCCCACAGCACAGTGGAAGTACGCAAATACCGGAGCTCATAGACTTCACAATGGAATGCATCCACCGACCTTGAGACATGACGTCGGAATTTCGATTGTGTAACGATTGTCTCACCCGTCAAACCAGAAACATTGATTCGGTCATGATGGAGAGCATAACGGACTTTATTTCAAATCAAGGGCATCGGTCATATTAGGTACATATTATGTACACAGGATTTAATGGACAGAAAAAGTTCAGACGGAATTATATTGGAGTTCAATCGTAAGCCCGCGTTCTTATATAAGAACTAGCTGAACCCGTCCGCTTCGCTGGGCATTTAAAATTAACATAATTATTTCTCACCCCCACAAAGATTCTCATCATTAACGCCCCCGCAACTGGTGTAGGCAGTCCAACACTCATATAAATATTAGCCTATCCATTAAGTACATGTATTTTCTACATGGATACCAAGTTTCAAGTCAATCGGATGCATGGTTCAGTAGTTATAACGGAACACCCGTAAAAACCACTGTAGATTTATATATTAGTATAGAAAAGAAAATAACTAGAAAGCAATTGGTATTTGTCCAAAGATTTATCGAGGTCTCAAAACAGTGGCAGCATTTTGAGTTCGTTTTCATTGTGAGGGATTTATTCAGCTTTATTTCTCGAGCAGTTTGATTAGTCACACCGTAACCAGTCACCGGTGACCTTACCGGCGCCATCTGCGGGTCGATCCAGGTCACAGCTACTGTCATGGGCCAGCGCTCGCTTTCTAGAACTAACATCTGGCCTGTTATTTTGTGCGGACCGGTTTTGTCTAAGATCCGAAGTTAGGTTTTCAATAGGGCCCAATCATTTTTATTGGGGGCTGGATGCATTTCTATGGCGAAAGAATCACGGGTTCGTATGTGGCGCATGTAATGTCGACCTTGGTCTAGTATAAATAAATTACAATTAATGCTAATACCGCTGGAATTCGGTCTTCAGGGAGATAATAACAGAGGGAGGTCATGTTTAGGTTTCCCAACAAAACAAGGAAAAACGAAATATTATTGTTCAGTCAGTTTCCTCACAATCGTTTTAATTGATGTATGTATAATATTAAAGAATTTTTGAAGGTAGGTGATTTAAAAAAAAAATACTTATAGTATTTCACTCGCGGCTTTGGTCGCGTGATCAACACTTTCTCTTTCGCTGAATATTCCATCAATCGTTAGGTAATCATCATCATAGTTAAGTCATTTTGTCAAAAATATTTACACATTACACACAACAAGCCTTCCTCGCTTATTACTCTATCTATTTGTGAATATAAAATGGGACGTGCTGTTTAGACGAAGTTTTCCGCCTGAGGCCGTGCTCGCCCACCTATCCTGCTGAAACTGGAAAGGCTTCCGGGCCACCAGTAACCCTTCAATCTTTTTTTTCCCCCTACTGATACTGATAGCCTTGAGAGACTATTTCAGGTGAGCTCGCGGGGCTTAAACTTGACGTTGTTGCTAACACGAACCCTAGCAAGAGCAGTGCTTCGCAGAATCTACCACCGGATCGGAAGCGCGACCCACTGAGAAGATCTGGCAAGAAACTCAGTGGGCGGTTTCTCTTCATCGCAAGTGACGGGTTCGACGAGAACGGTGACCGGAATTAATTCTTAAAGACAGATGCAGAATGCGACTTTGTTGTATACACATATATCTTGGCATTGCTGAAGTCCATGGTGACGGTAATTACTCACCATCAGGTGGGCCGTATGCTCGTCTGCCTACAAGGGCAATAAAAAAAAACATATCGAGGGGTAAGTATTTTTTTCCCTACTTATTCTTGTACCCTCGAGGGGTTATTCTAGATTCACAGAACTAGCAGGTGAGCTCGCGGGGCTCAAATTAGTTAGACATTTACAGTTAAGCCCTTAGTATTGAGAATGTAGACGCATAATTTCAATACTTTTTTAGTTATATATATTGAGCAATTGTTATAATATGATAAAAACAAAAATTACGTAAAAAAATTATCGATTTTAAACTTACATAACACAATGGAGGATTACACAGTTACGTACGTTGAGTAACTAGAGCGTTTACACGGTCCATTTGTACGTAATATTATAACGTTTTCATAATTACGTAATTCAATACGTATTTATCTGAAAGATTATATTTTGTAGCTCATTCGTATAAAAAAAATTATGGGAAATTATTTTCTTATCCCTATAACGGCAGTACATTTTTTGTCAAATAAACATTTACTAGACGTCAGGCAGTAGTCGAAATTCGACTATAATGGAATTGTAAGTCTGTACACTATTATGATTGTATTTTATACTTCTATAATTACAAATTTCGCCAAGACTACACTATAAAAAATATTAACAAAGACAAACCACATTCTATTCTCAATTTGACAACAGACGTCAAGAACAAAAGTTTGACAATGAATAAATAGTATGCATGCGTGTTGCGTCAAATACATGGTATGTAGTGTGTGTAATGTTTTCTTTATTGATTTAATGTATCTTTTATGCATTATTTTATAAAATATTAGCATTCTGCACTTCTTCTCTATATTCTCTATAAGTGTGGAAAATTTCATACTCCTCCGTCCGCGCAATTTTCATAAAAAGGGATACAAAGTTTTTGCTTCACGTATTAATATATAGATTAGTAATTATTTTAATGTTTTAAACGTTAGATTACCCTTCTTCAAAATGAAACAATGGTGTAGGCTTACGACGAAAGAAAGATCTTCCACCGAGCGGGTGATATTGCTCGGTAAGAAAAGGAGGAGAAAAAAAGCCGGTCATCGTTCTCGTCGAACCCGTCGCTTGCGACAAAGGGCTCGACGAGTAAATTAACCCTGACACAGCTCACTGAGTTTCTCGCCGGATCTTCTCAGTGGGTCGAGTTTCCGAGCCGGTGGTGGATTCTGCGAAGCACGGCTCTTGCTAGGGTTCGTTTTAGCAACGTCGTCAGGTTCGAGCCCCGTGAGTTCAGTTACTAGTGAAGGTTACGCTGAAATAGCCTCTCAGCTAAGTAAGAAAAAAAGTATTTTATGGATTGTATGGGTCTAGACCGAAACAATAGTGCTTGAAAGCTTGTAAATCAGTTATATGTAGTTTTTTTTTCTTCTTTTTTTTTTTATTGCCCTTGTAGGCAGACGAGCATACGGCCCACCTGATGGTGAGTGGTTACCATCGCCCATGGACTTCAGCAATGCCAGGGGCAGAGCCAAGCCGCTGCCTATCGCTAAAGTTTAATTAGTTTGATAATTTGCCCTTTAATAATTTCAGTAACAATATTATATAAAACTGCTTAATAGTTTTATAAATGGTACAGTAAATTCGTCAGTTATATCAAGTGGTTCCGTGGTGTAGTGGTTATCACATCTGCTTTACACGCAGAAGGCCGCCAGTTCGATCCTGGCCGGAATCATAATTTTTTCTTTTTTTTTAATTTCACCTCTTTTATTGTCTCTATAGTACAACGGTCAATAGTTATTTTCTTCACTATTAAGTAATTTTCTTGTATTCTAAATGTTTCCCAACTCATTAAGTTTTTTTTTAAATATTATCTCATCAGATTGGTCAATCTAAAGCCATTTTGAAAGGAGGAAAACAGTAAATTAATTAGTTTTTTTTATCCAGAAACTAAAACTATGAGCTTAACTCCCCCCTTATGGTCCCCCCTAGTCA
Organism: Bombyx mandarina; assembly: GCF_003987935.1. The sequence goes on from NW_021011536.1 coordinate 1,476,251, forward strand.
TTATGGGTTAGAATTAACAATAGAATGATATGAAAGCTAAGAATGAATAGATATAGCTAATGAGTTTTGTAAAAAAATTTTTTTATTTCAACAATGAGTTCTGCCTTAGATTTTACACTTTAATACTTTTATTGCTTAACAATTTGAACCAGCTCGCAGCCCACCTGATGTTAAGTGGTTACTGAAGAACACCATGCATTTTGAGATATGACTTCTAGATCTCAGTTCCATAGAACAATGAAGGCTCCACGATTAGAACTGGAACACATTACTATTTCAAAGCAGCAATAGGTAGGGAGATTTTACCCATCAGTTATTCACAAGAAACCTAGTAAGCAGTAGTAAGCAGGGACTTGACTGTGTCCCTGACATTGCCGATGTTCATCAGTGACGGTAACCACTTACCATCAGGTGGACCGTACACTCATTTGCCTATAAAGGCAATAAAAAACAACACTCAAACACCAGTAAAAAACATAATCTTATATTTAGTCTTGATCAATCCTTTGCTTCCATACTTTATGTACATAAAGATCTTCTTTATTTTAAAGCATTTTTTTTTAAATATTAATGCTGATGGAAGAAAAGAGACTCAGTGCTAAGAGCTTATTAAGCTAAAGCAAGTTTTATTTTTATTTTAGATTTTTATTTATTATTATTTATATGTTACTTTGTAGTTACGGCTGTTATTTGGAAATACAGCAAAGCATGGAGTCAAGTATAATGTGCATTAATAGGGGCCCCTGAAACGAACACCAAGGTGCTGACATACTCCGTATAAATTCCTCTCTGTGTAACACAATGGACCTGATACCTGCACCATGAATCCATGGATGGCTTAGATGTATCTTTTTTTTTTTGTTTAGGCTTACTACATTTTCAATTTTCTTATTATAGTGTTATCAATTTTTATTCTATCATAAATAATACTATAGGTCGAAATCTGAGATAAACAGTTTTGCAGGAGCTTAAATGGTACCCAGGCCATAATTTTTGTAAACTTTCGAATCTGAGATCATAGTTTCTATCATTGTCTAATTTCAGCTACCCCAAGTCTCCAAACAAAATGCGTGGAAGCTTCAATGCAGCAACAAACAGAGGAACTACACACATCTGACTAGAATCTTGCTATCAGTTTTGGATTTGTAGCATTTTTTATAGTATAAATGTCTGTATTATCAGAAACTCCAACTACATAAAAGAATTTCAGTGTGTGATCTATTCAATATTTACAATTTATATAGGTATATAATATTAGAGTGTTTTATAATGGTTATTAATATATATAGTGTATATGTTTGGTACAAGCTTTTGTTATGCTTAAAGTATTATAAGCCCTATATAGAAATTAAATTCTTAATACTTAATTTCACACTAAAAGTTTAGTGTGTTTTACTTCATTACAAAAGATTTTTAATAACTTATCTCTTATCAGTGTATGCGATATAAATAAGCCTTATCAACAGACCAAAGATATGAGGTAATGGCTATCCAAACAAAAAGGGGAGTTGCAAATAACTTTCGTTTATTTCCGTTTTTTAAATCACTGTTTTAGCGAAGGTTAAACGATTATACAGCCGGTATTATCGAGATAGCATCTGAATACAATCGATATCGTGACAAGGTCGAGCGTTGCTTAAGAAGATTCTAATTAGGTAAAAGGTCGACTTAAGTACAGATATGGCATTATTGTCTGCCCAACAATGATATCAGCACCAATTCATTTAATTTAATGACTCACGCGTCCGGCTGGAGTGTACAGCCGGTCACACTTGTGTACTTCGATACGAAACAAGTTACCATGTACCTACTTAAATGTAGCAAATAATTTTAAATTACGATAAAAACTCGCAGATATTATATAGGTAAAGTCCGCGCAACAGATGTTTTCAATACATTCGAAAATGGAATGCGAGAGAAAATTACCTTGTCCAAACATTTCAATTCCTCGGTAGGATAAACTGTTTTCTCGCACCTCGCACAAGTTTTATTCATCTTGAACGGTTTTAAGCCAATATCACTTAGATAAAATAAGAGCACTACACTTTCACAGAGCAACACAAGTAATCACGATTCACGAACAAACTTTAGATATAACTTTTTTATGGAAACACTCCGGAGCACGATTTTCGTAGCATCCCCGTACGCGCATGCCAAAAATATGACAAATGGCGACCGTTGGCGAGTGTGACCAGATTATCAAGGTTGACCATGTAGTTTTTACTTTTTAACGTTTAAGAATTTGCTAAAAATTTAGTGTTAATAGTTCTGGTAATAGCTATTTCCAGGGGTTTCCTTTAAACTAAAACATAAAAAATCCATTTTTTATTCTCTAAGACTGACAGTTAATTAAGCAGATTTCAGTAGCACTACTAATTTCTACTGGAACTTTAAAATGGAAACTCTCTAGACATACTGTTTTTACCTACTAATAGATATAAGATTTTGAAATTATATGAGAAACGTGTAACATCGTCAATGTATTTCTAAAATTTATTATATATTTAAAGCAAATTTATACAACGAAATCAGGAACAGTTACACTTCTCTCGTTGCAACACCGCTAGTGCTTCATTGAACAACTGTTTTGATGTTTGTATCATTTCGGTTAAATTTTTGAAGTCATCTTGTTTTTCTTCTTCAATCATCCTTAATTTGTCCTCCATAATTTTTAATTTTTCTTCAGCTAATTCAAGTTTGAATTTCAATTCTTCTTTATCTAAAGTTTCATAGTCTGCAGCTGGTTGAGATTCAGAAGAAGTCTCGCTTGGTTTTTCAACAGCTGCAATCGAAGACTGTTTTTTGGTCACAGTATTAGTACCTAAAGCGTCAAAAGTTGTCTCCTTTTGCATGGATGTCCTTGAAAGCCTTGAAGTTCTCCTGGTTTCTTTGTAGGTCTTAAGTTCTTCTTCTAAATTATTAATCTTTCTTTCTAGGCGTTTCTTCTTTTCTTTAAGTTTTCTGTTTGCCGATTCTTGTTCTTCCCATTTGTGTCTTTCGTTGTCTATTCTCGTATTTAGTGTTATGATTAACTCGCTTAGTTTTTTTATTTCGTTATCAGTAGCGGTTTTCATTGGAGTGAAAAACACACTTTGTAGTGAACATTCTTCATATCTCAATAATTGGGCTCGCAATTCTTCTATTTTTGCTGCTTTTTCGTTCGCTTGTTTACGCAATGCATCAATTTTAGCATCAGTATTTTTTATCTGTTTCTGATATTCATTAATTTCAGTATTCATTTTGTTCATTTTCGAAGAGTTCTCTTTTAATATCTCTTGATAATAGAGTTCGGAATTTTTTAACTGATTCTAAAAATAACAATTCAACTTTAGTTAAAAATATTTAAAAAAAAACTTACAATTAATAATTTGAATACCACTGGAATCTTTGACTTACGAAGTAGCCACATTACCAACACACTCAATGTTGCCAAGACAATGTAAAGAATAACAAACCTCCTTTAAATGTTTGAGCTATAAGTAATCACCTCTTACCAATTTATTATTAATGATACCGGCTACATACCCTTTGTTCATTTATCAACATATCATCATGCTTGCTCTTTTCCACAAACGTTTGCATCTTCTGCCTAATGGTGGTAACGTCACATTCTAAATTTCTAATTCTGCAGCGAGATCCGTCCAATTTCCTCTTCAAATCTTGGTTCTCCTCTTTTAGAACTTCTAGCTCTTTCATTGCTAAATCTACGTCCTTTTTTCTCTTCATTTCTAATTCTCTTATTATCTGAAGGTGAAACAGATAAGTGAGCAGAGAACAGTGAGATGTAGCGTGGCGAAGAAATAAAACACGCGCACAAAATATTTGTCATAAAATTGGGAACAATTATTTTGTTGTTTAGGATGAGTTCGAAATCTTTTTGGACAATACGAATTTGAAAGAAGTCATGTTATGATAAAAATAACTTTTATTTATTTATTTATGTAAATAAATCAAAACTATACCTGACTCTGGTCTTTTCTTTTAACCTCAATCATATCCTTTTGCTTCCCATTCAATTTCTCCTCTAGCTCATTTACTCTACTCTGCAGAAGTAATATTTGTTGAGCCCTCCCTTTCCATCCAGCCAGGTCATTCTGCAGTTCTTTTATGCTAGTAAACTTATCACCCAGCTCCTGTTGCAAGATTTTCGTTGCCACTAATATGTCATTCTTCAATTCTAGATTTCTGTTTTTACTGTCATATAGTTTTTTGTTGACTGCCGCTAATTTAGTGTTCAATTCTTTCAGTTCATCAGAACTACCGTCTTGAAAATCTTCTTTGCACAGACATGCCTCTAATTTCTCGTTTTCTTTGTTTAAAATGTCGAGTTGCATGATTTTACGTTCCAAGGCTGCATTTTTTGTTTTATATCCTTCTAACTCTGCAACTAGATGTCTGTTCTGTTTGCATAAGTCCGTTATTTTGGCACTTATGACTCCGGCTGATTTCGAAGAAATTGCAGGACCGCTACCGGATATGAGATCCCGGATTCTTTGATTCAAATCTTTTATGGTTTTGTTAAGTTCTTTTATTTCTTGATCCTTTGTGTAAACACATTTGCGTAATTCGTTATTTTCACCTGTCATTACCTAGAAATTGGATAAGTATTTAAACCACTAAGTTTTAAAGCATACTAGTGAAAGTGGTGACACTGCAATACTCCCAGGTGTTCAAACAGCCCAGTTTGTCAAATAGTGGTTTTTTTAAATGCCATAAGCACTTCTAGCATGCGAGCGTCCCCACCTCATCCCCTCAGCTCACCCCATGCGATCTGATTCCATACAGTGAAGAGGAACTATAATACGTCAAATTTATTAAGACCCTTATGAAAGAATAATGACAGTTAGCTCTCTCGTTTTGTGGTTCGATTCGAAAGGTCGCGGACATCTAGTTGTTCAATCCTACTGAGAGTTAGTCCTGGGTAAAAGCGGTAAGAAATACATAGTTGGTACAACATTATGGCTTAACCTTTAGTTGGTCTATCAAATGGGCATTTAATTCAGGCGGATATAAAATATCGTCAGGATCAGGTTTATCCAGTGCAGCTAACATTTTCAACTTCATTTCATCTGTCTCCTCAATTTTAGCGGCTAAGTCTGCTAGTTTTTCATTGTTTTCTTTGGGCTTTTTAATTTTTACCGACGATAATTCTTTATGGGTAGCCATAGTTGCAGTTATAATATTTAAGTTTCGATAATTTTATTTGTTGTACGAATCAACTGACAATGAATAAACGTCAGTTTTAAAATGAATTAATATCAGAACTCTATGCTGTGAGAACAAGGGTTCCACTAAAATCCAATTACGTTATATTGTATCGTCTTATAAGAATAATATGTGTAGAGTCTGTTACATTATATCCTCAATCTATACTTATAATATCAAAAAGCTGAAGAGTTTCTTTGTTTGGTTGAACGCGCCAATCTCGGGAACTACTGGTCCGATTTGAATAATTATTTCACTGATAGATAGTCCATTCATTGAGGAAGGCTTTATAACATCACCCTAAGACAAACACAAGCGATGCACTAATAAAGAATGTTTTAAAATCGGGGTAAAATCCCTTTTGAGAACTTCTGCTGCAGTTAAGCTGTTAAAGTTTCGCCAACACAATTTATGCCAGATTTGTTCTCCTCTAGAAGTTCTAAAAAAGTTCCCGACAGCATATGTCTATATTTTAAGGTTGGCTCACTATAACCTTTTTATGCTAACCAAATTTGTTCTAAAATAAGCATTATTTGTGAAGGTGTTTTTATAAAGATGATATTAATCCTACATTAAACTAAATAAGTTAATTATTAAAAGTATTTTATTTAAAATAACTTTGTCCTTTACATCATTTGATTTCAATGACTATCTTAGAAGATATCGCTGTTTTAAAATAACATCGCAGCAAAATAGTGATCAAGCGCGTAATAANACCAAATTTGTTCTAAAATAAGCATTATTTGTGAAGGTGTTTTTATAAAGATGATATTAATCCTACATTAAACTAAATAAGTTAATTATTAAAAGTATTTTATTTAAAATAACTTTGTCCTTTACATCATTTGATTTCAATGACTATCTTAGAAGATATCGCTGTTTTAAAATAACATCGCAGCAAAATAGTGATCAAGCGCGTAATAATGATGTACAAGGCGCGATATCCCCCTGTTTTGAAATCAGTTAAAAAGCGTGATTTTGGTGCCTTAAATAGCTCCTTAACAGTCTATTATTCAAAAATATGTTCACCTTCTACGTATATGAAGTCGTGGGTAAAATTTAACGTTATCCCAACGTAACTATCAGGTTAGGCAGAAAGAAAAACGTGTTTTCCATATCGTGATGCCATGCTCGCCATGGTTTTGATGCAATTTTAAGATAGGGCAGCCGCTGTACTGTAAAACTGAAACTTCGAACCTATGTTGTTTTTGATGTCTATAGGCTTTGATAACCATTTAACACCAGGTGAATCATGAGATAGTGTACCCATCTAAACAATAAAAAAATGTCCGATATTTTCTACACATAATAAACATAATATACACATGCATATAATACAAATAATATATAGTCATTAACTACATATTATGTGTATAGCTGCAACTTCCAGATTGATTATCCAGAATGTTTTTTGTAATGTGACTAATCTCTTAACGAACAAATCAATCTTTACCTTTAATAGATTTCATTTATGATGAAAATGAATACTGCATCAATAAAAAAGGGTTACTAAAAGATTCTAAATTACAGCCAAAACTCAGTAATTTACATATTATTTCTAATTAGTCTGTGTTGATTATGTAGGAGATAATCGTACCATAAATACAGGAAATAATTGGGGCTTTTCAATTATTATCGCCAATACAATTGGCACCTTTGTTTATCTTGAAATAAGAACTAGGAAATTGCGTAAATTAAGTTAGTATTGCTGTTAATAGTTCGAAGTTTCTCAAAAAATGGCAGCACTGCCTTCCGAGTCCCCGTCATGTGTTTTTCACATAAACCTAGTTTTTCAATAGTAATTGAGTTGTCAGTAATGTCATTGTCAAACAGCTGCCAGTGTAGGTTGTGGATCGATTGTTTTGATCAGTGTTTTTTTACATATCAAAAGTTAAATCTATTATCAATTTTTTTTATCAGTTTTGTTTCATCTAAACCACTTCTGGGCCGGGTGCCCGCCTTGTTCCCTGATTTGTACCCTTAAAATTTACTAGTAAGTGATTAGAATGATTTGTCCTTGGAAAATTCTGTAACCCATGTAATTTCATGTCTTATCACATAAATTACTTACAAGACTTCTTCACGGTTAATATTTAGTACGTAAAGATGTATTCCCAAACTGTGACGATAAAAGTGGTTTAGTAGTTTCTGTGCTATGTAATATTTTTCCTTAAATCTTTAATGATCGTATTTAATCTATGTATTGGTTTTTTTTCGCCACCAATGAGCTTAAAATTAAAATCTAACTAGATCATGAAATCTAATTGAAGAAAAGTTATTTAGTTTAGAACACTTGTAGTAAACATTTTTAATTACAATATTAATGTTGTATCAGTAACTGTATTAACAAGATATTCTGAGATTGTCATTGAACTCATATTTCGAATAAGCACCATAAAGCACCCTAGTAGTTCTAATCTAATTAACAATATTCTGGTAACATCATTGGTTCTAGAATATAAAATAATTTATGAAATAAAGAAAAACTGACTGCCTTCAAAAAATAAACTAAGTATGGGATTGCAGGCTAGTCATTAAATTAATGATCTCAAATATATAATATTATCTCTAAATTACTTTCAATGCATCAGTTACTTGATTATGGATTCATTATTTTTATGTTATATAATACATATAATATATATGAATTTTTCTTCTTCTATTTAGATTTTTGCTGGCACAGTATTATAAGTCACTCCTACGATGCAAATGAATTTGTTGACATCTTAGTTGAAATCCATTTGCAAGGTGTGGTCAAAGAATTTGTAAAATTTAACACCATTGGGTACCAGGAGCGTGGGGCGTCCTCCAATCAGGTGGACTGACGACTTAGTGCGCACGGCGGGAAGTCGTTGGATGCGAAAGGCGGAGGACCGCATTATGTGGAAGGCATTGGGGAAGGCCTATTTCCAGCAGTGGGCAGATAAAGGCTGATGATGATGATGAACACCGTTTCAAAATTCTACTAAAAAGTAAAATCTTACAGTACAAACACGGATTTCTTTCAGAACATGCCGGGAACAAATCTAATAGTTCCAGTTGTCCTGTGGGGCAAGCACGCACCCACTCACTGCATCTCCTCAGTATACCTGTCGAGAGATCAAAAGACCCTTGTCACTGGTTGCTACGATGGCCAGATATGTATATGGCAGTCAGATCCGGAAACGCTGAAGATGACTCCGCGGTGTCTGCTTGTTGGTCACACAGCTCCAGTCACATGCCTATCAAGGGCTTCGATTATACAGGTAAAGCATTCTAAGTACAGGTGAGCATATCCATGCCTTGGTGGCCAGTGATGCCTACCATATAAATTCATCAAGTTGAAATTGCATTAATTATATTGATCTTTTTACTTAACGCAGTAAAATATGTTTGTCAAATCTGTACACAAAATACAATAGAAAATCCTATTTTGGGTGTGTTGAATGTGAAACGGTAAATACAATCTATATATGAGTCGTCTATTATCAAAGGTGGCAATCTATGCATTCGGACAAAAAAATGGTATTGATATGTCAATACAGATTGATTTGAATATAATCGTCTCCTTCAAAGAATACGGTTCAAAACCTGCATTAAATAAAGGTTAATACTTAACCTGTTATTTATCTAAGATGTCGTTCAGAAGAGTTTTGTGACTGCCAATGGAATACAAAGTCAATAATTCGTTTTTCTGATTTACCAATAATTGTCCAAAAGTCACATTGCCGGCTTTGATAATAGTCGACTCATATAGAAGTGAAACATTCAAGAGTAATTTTTTTTTTTTTTTTTTTATTGCTTAGATTGGTGGACGAGCTCACAGCCCACCTGGTGTGAAGTGGTAACTGGAGCCCATAGACATCCACAACGTAAATGCGCCACCCACTTTGAGATATAAGTTCTAAGGTCTCAAGTATAGTTACAACGGCTGCCCCACCCTTCAAACCGAAACGCATTACTGCTTCACGGCAGAAATAGGAAGGGTGGTGGTACCCACCCGCGTGGACTCACAAGAGGTCCTACCACCAGTAAAAAATCTATTTTATTCACTCACAGGCTGAATCCTGTAGGTGTACATGTTTGTTTGTTTTTGTTTCAATTCGCAATCTGGCGGTATTCTCAGAGATTTCTGCCAATACCATGTAATGTAAAATACACTTGTTAGGGCTACTTCAATCAAATTTTTTGTTGCAGGCAGGTAAATGATGATTTTGTCTACTAGTTGTAGTTATAATAATGATGCTTCGATGTGAATATGTGTATATGTGTTGTGAATAATGCACACAAATTTTAATATATATATATATATAGTTTATCTGTCCATATTTATGTTAATAAACTCCCAAATGGTTGAAATGATTTTGATATTTTTTTTGGTGATCTAATTGGTTTAGGAGCTGTTTAAATTGACATTTGAATATTTTAATAACTTTTCTAAGTTCATCAAAAGTTTCATCAAATATTTTAGGAGATTATTACACCTTCTAAAATACGTGAATACATTATACATTTATATCTTACATCAATGATTTCGGTTTTAAGACATGTACAGGATGTCTGTAGGATTGGCTAGTAAAAAATAAATTTATACATTATTATATTTCTAGATTTTCGTATAAGGAGTCGAAGTTGACGTATCAAGGAATGCTTAAGACATTTTTTCTAATTTTTTACCCATCATAACGTATTAAAGGTTTTACTGAATATTTTCAGGATAACAACTTCATAGTGAGCTCATCGGAAGCCGGTGAGATGTGCACTTGGGATTTGGTCGATGGGAAGTGTAGGGAGAGTGTGAAATTGACTCAGGTCCATACGAACATTCAGGTCAGTTACAGTGTTGATGAATACGGGCATGGTGTTGGGAATGATATAAGCCTGTTGTCTTCTATGGTGAAACTGCAATAGGAATTGGTGACTGTTATGACAATAGGCTTAGGTTTATTTATTAGGCTTTTAGGTGTTCTAAGCATCGGACATTGTCCGCGGCGAACCCGTCGCTTGCGACGAAGGGCTCGACGAGTAAATTAACCCACAGACACAGCCCACTGAGTTTCTCGCCGGATCTTCTCAGTGGGTCGCGTTTCCGATCCGATGGTAGATTCTGCGAAGCACTGCTCTTGCTAGGGTTCGTGTTAGCAACGTCGTCAGGTTTGAGCCCCGTCAGCTCACCTACTAGTTAAGGTTACGCTGAAATAGCCTCTCAAGCCTACCAGCTTTGGTAGGAAAAAAAAATGAAGCTAATAAAAGCGTATTAAAAACACTTGTATTTTATCAACGGCAATTTTATTACAGGCCTATCATATGTGCAATAGCGAAGATCTACGCCTCTTCTGCAACGGTTACTACGCCGAGATACTAATAATGGATCCGTTCTCGTTGGAAATACTGTTCTCTTTGAGCTCCAAGATGAATCCCGATTGGATATCGGCTTTGCACGTGAGTTTTACGAAGTAGACTTACGAAGACGATTGGTAGTGTGGTTTGTTGACGGTATGATGATCGCCTCATTGATCCGGGGTCTGGGTTGGATCGGCTACTGTGTCTTAGTAAATATCACGGTCAATATTTACCTATTTATTTGGTAAACCAATAGTACAATACAATCATATAATATTTTAAAAAAATAGCTAAAACAAAAACCAAACATGTTTCCACCTTGCGGACCACCTTGCACTTACCTAACCTTGCGGACTCCCAAGAGGTCCTACCACCAGTAAATGACAATTCTTCAATTAAATTTTTGGCGTTTACCTACAAACAAGAAACTTAGGTTAAGCCGCTTCAATTCTAAAGGTGCGATTTGTATAGAACTAGCGACCCGCCCTGGCTTCGCTTCGGAAACTGTAAACTTCCTCTTCAATCGCTCTATCTATTAAAAAAAACCGCATCAAAATCCGTTGCGTAGTTTTAAAGATTTAAGCATACATAGGGACAGAGAAAACGACTTTATTTTATACTATGTAGTGATGCGTTTTTTTTTTAAATGACCCTCGGATGTATAGTGGTACCGCTTTAGCGAATAATTTTAATTTTGTTTTCAGGTGCTACGTCCGTCGTCACGTAAGGACGACGTTGTCCTCGCGATATCAATCACCGGCACTGTCAAAGTGAGTTTGGTAGAAGCTTTGACCGTTTGAGCCCGGACCGTCGATATATCGACGTTCGTAATGCGTATAAAGCGCGGTGCGTCGGAATATCGACGATTGCGCAGATTGATTATTGGTAGTAGGTATCGACTGGTACGGGCGTGCCTTAGCGCGCGCACGTATAACGTTCGTAATAAGTCAATAACATTTATAAATAGGTAATCATTTACCTAAATTATTTTATTGTGAATTTAGCTTCAATATTTATAATTTTTTTAAAGTTTTTTATAAGGTAATTAGCTGACCCGGCAGACTTCGTAGTGCCTCAATCGATAAATAAAAACCTAAACTTTTGTGTAAAATAAACATAAAACAAACAAAAGGAATCAACAAACAAAGGGGAAACAAAATTGTTATTTTTATTTATATTCCGAGCATTTTCATATTTATCTACCTTTTAAACCTTCTCTGAAATATTACAAATAATTGAAGACCAAAATTAGCCAAATCGGTCCAGCCGTTCTCGAGTTTTAGCGAGACTAACGAACAGCAATTTTTAGAATTTTTTTTTAAGAAGGTTTAAAACGTTTAAAATATGAAAAAGCTCGGAATTAAATGGAAATAACAATTTTGTTTTTCCTTTGACGTGTCCCCCGTCGGACGGATTCCTTTTGTTTTAAGTTTCTTTATACAAAAGTTTAGGTATTTTATTTATAGATTGAGGCACTACGAAGTCTGCCGGGTCAGCTGGTCACCTTATAAATTTTCCATCCATTCTAAATATCCGGTTAAAATCTACACCCGGCTTGAGAGTTGTGGTCTGCCCGTACATTCCAGGTGTGGTCGCTGCTCGGCCACGAGAACAAACAGTCCGAGCCGATATACGAGAACGAATCCAAGCAGATCCGCTGTCTGAACGCGCTCTCGCTGAACTGCTGCGCGTACAACCAGCGCACCGTCCTCATTGTCTGCGCCAAGTACTGCCAGATATACGATGCAGGTCAGAGCACGTACAGTGACTATAGTCCGTCCGCTTTAAGGATGCATTTGTGACGTGTCATCAGCGGACGATGTGGCTTTCAGGTGGCGTTTAGTTTTGTGATGAAATCGAGGGTGCAAGCTATTTGGTTTTTAGCTTTTATTGTAATTAAAGCTCCGTTTTATTTGGTATAAATGGTAAGCATAGAGAGCAACCGCCTGATCAGATTTGGTAAAGGAAGCACTTGGTGGTAGTCTGTACCATGCGATACGTGCCATGATCGAGCACTGTGGAGGAACGTCACATGTGGTCGCGACTCTCAGCAGTGAGGGAACGATACAGAAGTAGAAGAAGTTTATTTGGTATCAGCATCAACAGTTCGATGCTTTTAATTGAACTGTTGATGCTTTATGATGATTAAGCTTACTCCATTCAAATAGTAGTAGTTTTTTGTTATGTTCTGGTGGTAGGGCCACTTGCGAGTCCGCACGGGTAGGTACCCACTACCCAACCGTGCAGCAGTAATGCGTTTCGGTTTGAAGGGTGGAGCAGCCGTTGTAACTATATTTGAGACCTTAGAACTTATATCTCAAGGTGGGTGGCGTATTTACGTTGTAGATGTCTATGGGCTCTAGTAACCACTTAACATCAGGTGTGAGCTCGTCCACTCATCTAAGCAATAACAAAAAAAAAAAAAAACATGTCTTCAGCGGACGATGTACAGTAGGCGCGCGAGTTCATGTCCATCCTGAGGAATGCGGTAGTGCTGTGACATAGTTAATTATGGTAATGTCGATAATAACTACCGATTTAGTCAACATGATGAGGACGAGCTCACGGCCCACCTGGTGTTAAGTGGTTACCGGAGCCCATAGACATCTGCAACGTAAATGCCACCACCTACCTTGGGGCATGAGCTCTAACGTCTCACTTTTAACAGTACATTTTAAGCGCAGTTTTATCACAAGTACACTAATTATGCTTCCAGGGGATTTCTCAGTTCTATGCTCGATCCAAGCACCCTCAGGCGAGCGATGGATGTCAGGGGATTTCCTGGCCCCGGACAGAGTCCTCGTCTGGTCAACCGAAGGCAAGGGATATCTTTATAAGCTACCCGCCAAGTAAGTATGAGAAACTTATCAACCTACCCTCAAAACTAATCCCGTTACAAAAGAAAGAAGAAAGAAAGAAAGAAAAGAAAGTTATTTAAAAAGAAAGATACATCTTTGTCATTTATTTGGATTAATAAAAAGATAACATTAATGAGTAATTAATAAGATAAGTGAATTGATTAAAGCATGTTTACTAAAATATGTAAATGACTGATAGAGACTGTAATTAAAAAAATTAATCAATACAAGCTACCAAGCCAATAATAAATTTTATATGCTAATATAATCACAGTACGAAAGCTAAATGTGTAATCATTAAAAAGTAACATTAAAACGTGGCATGAAGAATCATTTAAAATCATTAGTTTATCATCGGAGCACAATGACGCCTCTGTATGTGTTTTTTTTTTTTAATTTTTTTAATATAAATAAAATTTCCACAGACAAAACATAACATTCGTTCGTGTTTGGAAAAAGAGATTTTACATTTTAAAGTTTAAAAAAAAAACTCAATAAAAACCTAATGGTTTCAAATTTTATTCTGATTTAGAAACAATGAATAATTGAAAAGAAAATAAAAAATATATATTTGATTTTTTACTACAAGGTTTCACAGCCAAATAGAAAAAAAAAAAAAACAGAAGCCCTGACATAAATCAAATAAACTTCTAAATAAGTTGATTGTTTGTAATCTTGTAACACCATAAGCATACATGACATTAACCGATGCAAAGCAAAATCCGACAGGTGCTCAGCTATCACTGAAACCCGCCCTTAACTGGCAACACTGAAACATTAACACCCTCATTATTTTTTTGTTATAGCAAACTGCGTGGAAAAGCTATCAATAGGTCAGCATAATTATGATTATAAACCGTAAATTATCGAATTGCTTTTAAACCATTCGAAAATAATCCAATGTGAATTCTGGTTGGTTTATATTTGAAAAATCTAATATTGTTTCCTATCCAAATATTGCTAGTGAGTTTTACATTATGGTCAAGGTATTTTAGGCATATCACTTGTAACATTGTTAAGAGAAGATAGTGCCAAATTCCCTATACGTTTTGTAAGGAGCCGGTGCGATTACGGTGCATTGATACTAGATGGCGCTATTTAATTTTTAAACTAATTGCGGCTTACATTATCTGTGTCGAGTGTGGAGAAAAATTCATAGGAAAGTCTATGATGTTAAATTTGAAATCAAATAAAGTCAGCACTGAAACTTTTTTTTATTGCTTAGATTGGTGGACGAGCTCACAGCCAACCTGGTGTTAAGTGGTTACTGGAGCCCATAGACATCACGCAAATGCGCCACCCACCTTGAGATATAAGTTCTAAGGTCTCAAGTATAGTTACAACGGCTGCCCCACCCTTCAAACCGAAACGCATTACTGGTTCACGGCAGAAATAGGCAGGTTGGTGGTACCCACCCGCGCGAACTCATAAGATGTCCTACCACCCTATACATAGGGTTAGAAGTAAGGAGCACCGTCTTAGTGTATTGAAAAGTGTCCACCGAAAAGGAGCTAAATAAGGTGGCGCCACTGTAGCAAGTGGAAGACTTTTAAAAACAGCGCTACAAACTACCACACCTCATTTCGATCCAGCACACTTCACTCTGTTTAAATAGAATATCCAATTCCTACACTAACGCTATTTCAATGAGTTTTGCAACACTTTTTCAATTTGAATCTTATAAAAATGATGCTCTTTACCTCTACCCTCCAGCCCGGTCATCGTTCTCGTCGAACCCGTCGCTTGCGACGAAGGGCTCGACGAGTAAATTAACCCTCAGACACAGCCCACTGAGTTTCTTGCCGGATTTTCTCAGTGGGTCGCATTTCCGATCCGGTGGTAGATTCTGCGAAGCACGGCTCTTGCTAGGGTGCTAGCAACGTCGTCAGGCTTTGAGCTCCGTGAGCTCATCTACTAGTTAAGGTTACGCTGAAATAGCCTCTCAAGGCTCTCAGGTTAGGTAGGAAAAAAATCTACCCTCCATAAAATTACAGAACAGCTCCGATATGGTCGTCTATTCTGTGCCAGTGTTTTTTTTTTTTGTTAAAGTTTTAGGCACTGTATTTTGGTTTACTGTAACCATAAATACATACTTTTCTTCGAAGCCAGAATACAATTTTAAGCTTACGTTTTTTCACGAAGACACGTAGGCTTATGGGGTGACTTGAATCCATAGATATAACAAGCGCTTTCGCATACCGGCAAACTTCTATTAATCTTAATATCCATACATTCTTTTAAACACATAAATAATTCAAATAATTTATTTTTATTTTTATCGCGATAGTTACGCCGCGTCTTCTCTTGACTACATTCTACCTTCAGCTGTTCGGATCGGTTCAAGAAGTTTCACAGTAAAAATCGATGTTTAAACGCAATTCGATACGGAAAGGGTCTTACAGTTTTTGTAGGTGAATTGTGTTGATTTAAATAAAAGTCTATTAAGTTCTGTAAAATGACGGAAGAGGCTCATTAAGGCTCACATAGTGTAAAAGTTCCTTCCTAAACGTCACAAAGGGAAAGCCTCCAATTTTATTATACCATTGTTGTTCCACACTTCAAACGGGCACGGGGATCGCTTTGCAGCCTAATTAGGCAGAATGGTAGAGTCTACCAGTGCACGCTTTGTCGTCTTAAAAAAAAAAGCATACGCACATATTTCGTTATGTTGGTACCTACCCGATGAACAATAACTGTCAGATCCTTTTCCTACAACGGATTAGGAATTTATTTTGCCTACACTTATTAAGTGTGCTTTGTAAGTTTCAAATTTTTTCTTTAGTTTACTATTCACAAGTAATAAATCTGTTATAGATTAACGTTGGATGATGATGTAGTGTATTGTTCGATTTTCGCGATTTTTAGACGCCATTAGGATTACTGTCTCGGTTTAGTTTCGCGCGTTTTTTATTTTTTTTTATTTTATTATTTTGGAAGTTTCGGATACTTCCGAGAAATTGCATTTAAACGAAGACGCATTGTATTGTAGAGTCATTTCATTTTAGCCTATTTAACACGAGCAGCAAGGGTGATAGTGCATATCGAGGAATGAAAGGCAACATTTTTTAAATTTACAGAAGAGCCATTTAAAGTTTATACATAATTTAAAAAAAATATCATATCCAAAAAAACATCTTCAGCTATTTGAATGTACTAAACTTAATTGAAGTTCTATTGATAATATCGAACTGTTGATCATCATCATCATCATTCTTTCCTACTACCCTCCGCTGGGGTAAAGGGCTCGAATCAAATCCTTCCATTCACATCGGTCTTGGGCAGTCTGTTCTAGTGCCTCCCACGTCTTGCCCAAGACGGTTCGAAGGGTGGGGCAGTCGTAACTATACTTGAGACCTTAGAACTTATATTTCAAGGTGGGTGGCGCATTTACGTCGTAGATGTGTATGGGCTCCAGTAACCACTTAAAACCAGGTGGACTGTGAGCTCGTCCACCAATCAAAGCGATAAAAAAAAAGTAACCCAGCTCCTGCTCCACCGAGCGACGTTAAGTTTTTTTTTATTGCCCTTGTAGGCAGACGAGCATACGGCCCACCTGATGGTGAGTGGTTACCGTCGCCCATGGACTTCAGCAATGCCAGGGGCAGAGCCAAGCCGCTGCCTACAAATGCCTATACGTTGTTCTGGGGCGGTCTCTCTTCCTTCTTCTTTCTTCCTCTGTTGATGCTAATACCAAAATAAAACGCACCTTTAAGTTATAAAGAGAAATGTCGCTTAAAAGAAATAGCCTTTTAGTCCTCAATATTATTAGTAATAGGTGCCATCACCCTTGCATCATGATGACGTAATTATTAGTATTATACTTCAGTGTGTGTGTCAGCAGACGATCGGGTTGTCGTTCGTCGACATTTGAATATTTTGCTAACTACCCTCGGAATAGTGAAATTAAAATAACAAACGCGCGAGATTAAACCGTAAAAGCAGCTATAATTGTTGAGACGATAGTTTCTTTTTGTTGTCGCAAATAGTCCCATTCGAGTAGTGACGAGAGTGAGAGAGTTTGTTTGTATCAAAGATTGTGCCGGATTTTTAGGGGGATTTTTAAAAGTGGCAACATTAATAATCAGCTGATGCTCTAGGTCAGGAATGGCGGATCTTCAAAGATAAACGTGTAATTTTTTTCGTCTAAAAAACAAACAAGGGAGAACTTATTGAGAAAGTTATGAAACTATAACTTGAATAAGACGACTTGCAGGTTGTCATGAAGTCATTGTGGCCCAAATTTGAAGGCGGGCTCGTGGTCATTCGCAAAATTATTAGCGTTGGGCCGGTAAGAGCAGTGCTATCTGATGCCAAATTTCGTAACTAATAGTACTATTAGAGACGTTCTGTAAAATTATAAACATGTCGTGTCGACTGTAACAGCGTACGGATCATCTGAAGCGGAAAAAGTGAATTACGATAATTGAAATCAGCCTTTAGTGTAGTAATAATTAAATTCAGTTTTACTTTGGATTTCGGCAAGAGTTTATTATTCATCCAGAGTCCCGGCGTATGACAATAATGAACTTGGCTACTTTGAATTAAATTTCAAATAGTTTCGATCGATTGCGTGTGATTGGTCCGCCATTTTTGCTCTAGATATTCCTAGTTTGCTTATGGAAGAACTCGAGCGCCCTCTACCGAAATTTCTCGTTGTCTCTGCCTTCATCAATGTGACAAGTCCTTTTGCGTAGAATGCTTCATTAGCGTAGAAATAGCGTAACATACCCTTTCTTCTCGTCCAATTAACTGTACAAAGTATATTTGAATTATGACGTAGTATACGGTAGTGTTGTAGCTTCAATGTAATTAAACAAAAAAAAAAAAAACTGCCCAAAAAAAAAAGAAAGAAAACATTAGAATTTAGATTTTAGATAATGTTTAATTTACGTTGCGATTTGCACTTCCATGATACTTCATATTTATGATATTCGTTATTTTTCCTATTCCTAATTTCTTAAATGTTTCGTGTGACGTATGACCTTTGTCTTTTGCGAGCTCTTTCGGTTGTTGTCGTAAATATGATTAGCGCGCTATCGACTTGGTATTGATCGGCTGGGGAGAGCCTTTTTACGACATTAATATGGTCAGCCTCATTGATCAGGTCATATTTACTGGTGGTAGGACCTCTTGTGAGTCCGCACGGGTAGGTACC
The DNA here is from genome assembly GCF_003987935.1 of Bombyx mandarina. The sequence goes on from NW_021011536.1 coordinate 1,494,791, forward strand.
ACCGCCCCGCCTATTTCTGCCGTGAAGCAGTAATGCGTTTCGGTTTGAAAGGTGGGGCAGCCGTTGTAACTATACTTGAGACCTTAGAACTTATATCTCAAGGTGTGTGGCGCATTTACGTCGTAGATGTCTTTGGGTTCCAGTAACCACTTAACACCAGGTGGGCTGTGAGCTCGTCCACACAGCTAGGCAATAAATAAATAAAAAGTTTCTCGCCAGAAGCTCTCAGTGGGTCGCCATTCCGATCCGGTGGTAGATTCTGCGAAGCACTGCTCTTGTTAGGGCTAGTGTTGGCAAATTCTGGTACCTGGAATAGCCCCTTAGGCCACCAGTGAACAGCTAGGGGAAAAAGTGACCAAGAATGTTGGTTAGTACCAATATCTTTTGTCTCACAGCAATCGTCATGAAACGTGAAGGAAATGTCCTAGCTACGTCCATACTTAAATTAAATTGCTTAAGATCAATCGCACGGGACAAAAGTCATCACGTTACACTGAATTATTAAAGTAAATCAAATAATGGTAAAAGCATTTATATTATCGTACGGTATCTATAACGCTTCGTGATTGGCAGTTGAATGTTTCGAATATTGAGAATGATCTAGAATAATCTAGATTCTTGGCGATTAGGGTTCTTGCATCATAAAAGCCGTAGCGTGAGAGAAATGTAAGTTTATACATTCTGCTAACACATTTCCCTTAGATATGCGTGATAAAAACAATCACCTAAACCAGTATCTTGAAAAGTATTTATATTAATATCTACGGCTCGTTAATACGTTACAAAATCGTTTGACAGAAGCTAGTACTTGTTATAAATGCCGAACGATTTGCTTGTTGCTGCGTTTCAAGGATACAAAAACGACTTTAATCATATGCGTTTACGAGGTATAATCATATAAGCTCTCACACGAACATATTACATTATAGATGTTAAGAGTGAAATGATAGCGAAATTGTTGAAGTAACATTGTTTAGACTATCCGTGTATTTTATATAGAAATCCTCAAATTTTTATGTTGTTTCCAAAATAGTAACTTCTGCTAATATATCATCTTTCAGGCCCCTGAAACTAGTAAAAATAGGCTTCCCCCAAGCCTCGTCACAACTAAAATGGCTAATTAGTTACAATCGATTACAATTCATGCCTCATACATGCTACCTATGAAATTTGGGGACAAAAGAATAAAACCAAATAAAAATAGAAATGCATGAAAATTCTTATGATGGCAACACCGACATGGTATTACGTCATAAGTTGTGCATAAATGGCCGAAGTGAAGATAATCTATAATTGAAATCCCATTTTATTCTCATCTAATTTTGCAACTGCATCCTCTGCTGTATATTATTTATCGGGATTTTTTATCAATTAAATAAATAAAGAACTGGAAACATATCACGGATGGTCATTCGGCCCCAAATTAGTATTCCTTGTGCTATGGCTACCAGAGAAGTCGTCGTGGCCTAAAGCTTAAGACGTCCGATGCATTCCTATCTAGCGATGCAACGGTGTTCGAATCACGCAGGCGGGTACCAATTTTTCTGATGAAATACGTACTTAACGAATGTTCACGATTGACTTCCACGGTGAAGGAATGACATGGTGTAATAAAAATCAAAACCGCAAAATTATAATTTGCGTAATTACTGGTGGTAGGACATCTTTTGAGTCTGCACGGGTAGGTACCACCACCCCGCCTATTTTTGCCATGAAGCAGTAATGCGTTTCGGTTTGAAGAGTGGGGCAGCCGTTGTAACTATACTGAGACCTTAGAACTTATATCTCAAGGTGTGTGGCGCATTTACGTTGTAGATGTCTATGGGTTCCAGCAACCACTTAACCCCAGGTGGGCTGTGAGCTCGTCCACCCATCTAAGCAGCCAGATAAAGAGCAAACCTGTTTATCACACGAATATCGGTCAATTAAAATGTATATGTTTGTGTGAAAGCTTTCTGATTTCGTTCCGAGACTTCAATTATAAAAGGCACCTTGTTTTCGAGATGAGTATCGCTTGAAACGCTCCCCTATTTTTCGGTGTATTCAATAGTGAAATACGAATTGGGTTCCGTATAAACGTTAATTCTTTGAATGCAGTTCGGTTCCCGATCATAAAGGTTTCCACGGCCCGACTGTGGCCCACGACAGCCCGGTGCTTTTCGGGATATTGTCGCACACGGATAATGAGGTAAGTGAATGTGTCCTCTTCTTTTTCGTGCTTTTTATCCTACTATGTGAGGTAGGCGTAGCATGTTCCCTTTTTAACCGACTTCAAAAACGAGGAGGTTCTCAATTCGACTATGTTTTTTTTATGTTTGTTACCTCATAGCTTTTGACTGGGTGAATCGATTTTGATGATTCTTTTTTTTTCAAAAGCTGACGTTTCCCGTGTGGTCCCGTTTTAATTCTGATAGTCCAGTTCTGATAATGGTATCCATGAGAGAACCATATAAGTCTTAAATTTGCATTAAGTACGTGCGCGATAAATAGATGAATAACTCAACATCACAATATCACGCCAACCGATTTCGATGATTATTGTTTTTAGTGTATATTAATTTGTTTTTTGGAATATCTTTTTTTTTCTATTTGAAGTCGGTTTTTGTTAAAGCTTGTCTATTTACAATTATTCTATTCCGGCCTCCTTTTTATTTGTTTATTGCCCTTGTAGGCTGACGAGCATACGGCCCATCTGATGGTGAGTGGTTACCGTCACTCATGGACTTCGACAATGCCAGGGGCAGAGCCAAGCCGCTGCCTACCACGCCCTACCTGGCCTATCATTTCCAACCATAATATTTAAAAAAAAATTAGGTCAACATCTTTGGAACAGAAATATTTTTTTCTTATCTTCACAGTTACTTTCCTGTCCACCGGCGATGCGTTTCGTGATAACCTCATCAGGAGGACGCCAGCGCAGACTGCTCTTGAGGGGAGACTCGGCCGGAGTTGTCTCAATTTGGAATGTCGACGACGCCGCCACTCCGGACCTCAACAAAGTTAACAGTAAGCGGTCACAATACCTGAACATAGACGATTGTCTTTTTTACTTCTTTTTTTATTTGCATTTTTACTTAGTCTAAGGTAAAGATATACAACAGACAAGACCGTATGGGCTTAGATCCCCTTGCCTTTCCTAATAAGGAAAAATTGTACAAAAAAAAGTCTGGTAAAGATGTCGCCCCGAAATTCGACTTACAATATTTGGGTGTAAAAAAAAAAATATTAATTAAATTGCTTAGTTTAGGTCTTGTTTTAATTTTATTAATTCTTGCTTTGCATTATTGTTTGGTTTCTTAGTGATTTCACTTGTTTTTATTGGTGAGCACCTTTAATTGGCTTTCTGGTTTCTATTTGTTATACTATTACGTTAAGTTAAGCTGTAAATCCTCCTTGAAGTAAATAAAGAAGTAGAATCTTGTAAAAAAGCTAAAAGATATTACTCAATGTTATTCAAGTGTCTGGCGCCTCCTAAAAAGAATCGATGCCAGCGCCGTATCACAAATTCTCAAGTAGTAATCTGTGGCTATCGTTTTGACTTTTTGGCGGGAATGCGAGGAGTGAAGTTGTGGAATCCGTTTTATTTTGTCTATTTAGTGTTTCTTTGGGCTTAATGCGTAATAACGGTGGTTTATTAACTGCTTAGTATCTGTGAAAGTGCACAAATGTGCGAAAATAAAACAAAGCCCCTGGACGTAACTTCTCGGGATCCTCCAAAAAGTCCACTGAAAAAGTCTCAGTAAATGACCACAATTTTACTGAGGTTCATTCGTTTTTTATCTTTAATAATTAAGCCGGCGAATTATAAAAATCTTATTACTTAACACTGGCTAATTCACAAACCGTGCCGGAGCCAAGAAGTAACGAAGAGGGAGCTATCGTTTTACCGTCGCTCTAATAGCTCATTGATTGATCTTCGTAGCGTACGCCCCTCTGGTGCTGACAAGCATGGAAATAGCGTGGTCGGACATGAACCCGAGTCCTGTCGGAATCCTGGACCAACTCCACGTCCCTGACGAGTCTGGTAATGTGGCTTTGTTATTTTTACTAGCTGATATATGTTTATATATATTTTTATTGCTTGGATGGGTGGACGAGCTTACAGCCCACCTGGTATTAAGTGGTTACTGGAGCCCATAGACATCAACAACGTAAATGTGCCACCCACCTTGAGATTTAAGTTCTAAGGTCTCAAGTATAGTTACAACGGCTGCCCCGCCCTTCAAACCGAAACGCATTACTGCTTCACGGCAGAAATAGGCAGGGCGGTGGTACCTACCCGTGCGGACTCACAAGAGGCCCTACCGCCAGTAATATAGACATGTATAATCTTAACATACAGGGTGCAGACGCGAAATAACTACGAAAAATAGCAAAATTTGCTCGTTAAAAATTGTAGGACACAGACTGCGGACAGAAACGACAAGAAACGGCAGTTCTGCGGTAAAGGAAGGATGCACAGTACCTTATGTAGTCCTTACTGCAGGCTCGTACCGCTACGCGATGAGAAACCCCAACAATTTCACTTATCTTCTAAACTAAAACTAAACTACGTTCTTTTGACAGTATTTATGAGAAAAATACTGGTGACACCAAATGATTCCGCATATTAACTCGAATTTCGAATATTTTTGGAAATTGTACACTTTTAATGCGAAAAGACATGTCGTGCTGAAGTCTCGTACATTAACTTGGCCGGTGGTGGTTGTTCCCAGAAATTAAACTGACCGCTTCGATATATCTGATGGCGCTGAACCGCCTCGTGGTCGGCAGGGAGGACGGCTCCATCGTGATCGTGAACGCGACCCACACCGTCCAGCTTCAGCTGTTGCACGGCAGACACCAGCAGCTAGATGGTGAGTCGGAGGACCTGGTCTATGAAACTATACTTGAGACCTTAGAACTTGTATCTCAAGGTGGGTGGCGCATTTACGTTGTGGATGTCTATGGGCTCCAGTAACCACTTAACATCAGGTGGGCTGTGAGCTCATCCACCCATCTAAGCAATAAAAAAAAAAAAAAAAAGTCGTCGCGGCCTAAAGGATAAGACGTCCGGTGCATTCGTATTGTTACGCGCTGGGGTTCGGGATAAATAAAATTTTCACCAAAGTACAACTAAAAAATGAATTCAGCACTTAAAATACTTAAACACCTTAAAACTCTCAATTCGCTCGTTCCGCTTCGCTTCAGGTGATCCGTTCGCTGTTTCGCTTCGAGTAGTACCGATTACTGACTGACTGCGCGCCATCTCTGCAACGCTTTTATAGCCGATACCTCATCCCTAGAACCATCGAGAATATTCCACACGTCTCTAGTCGTAGTTCCCGCTATCTGACAATAGATGGCGTTGTAATTCTCGAGCGTTCTGGATCCCTCGATATTCGTTCGACTATTCGGCGATAGATGGCGTTACACTTACCGGCGTAACAGTATGTAGCGATGCACCGATGTTCGAATCCCGCAGGCGGGTACCAGTTTTTTTCTAATGAAATACGTACTCAACAATTGTTCACGATTGACTTCCACGGTGAAGGAATAACATCGTGTAATAAAAATCATACCCGCAAAATTATAATTTGCGTAATTACTGGTGGTAGGAACTTTCGTGAGTCTGCGCGGGTAGGTACCACTACCCTGCCTATTTCTGTCGTGAAACAGTAATGCGTTTCGGTTTGAAGGGCGGGGCAGCCGTTGTACTAAATGAGACCTTATAATTCATATCTCAAGGTACGCTATTTATCTGCATAATCTAAAAGCTTCAGTTTTTCACCTTAATACGCACTAAATCTTTCACTATAAATTGTTACTGTTTATCACCCCTATAATCACCTCTAACACCACGTCGTCAGCAATCACGGCGTCAGCAATCACGTCGTCAGCAACTATGTCGTCAGCAATTATGTCGTCAGCAATCACGTAGGGGTCACCACTGTTGAGTCTGTGCTTATATAGAGCGTATATTCTATTATGTAGGGTGATAATTATTAACAAGACACGATAGCTTGCAACCTGTTTATTTTGCGGTGACTCGACACAGACTGTCTAAGCTAAGCCCGCTACACTTAATTGCTTTTGCTAGGGCTAGTGTTAGCAACTTCATATTATAGCCCTATCCTCCAACCAGGTGGACTGACGACTTAGTGTTGTCACAAGACAAGTTGTGACAAGTCGTTGGATGCGGAAGGCGGAGGACCGCATTATGTGGAAGGCATTGGGTAAGGCCTATGTCCAGCAGTGGGCAGATAAAGGCTGATGATGATGATGACGATGATGAAGCTCATTTACTCGCTCGATGAGTCTAGAATAACCCCTCGAGGTTACTAGAATAGGTAGCCAAAATAACAGCAATCTTTGCAAGATCACCGTCGTTTTTCTTCTTGTTTGTTTCAGATTGGCCACCGCATCAGCTTCTGTTGGGTCACAACGGAAGGGTTAATTGCTTGTTGTATCCACACCACGTACACCAGAGGTGAGAATTTGTAGGCAGCGGCTTGGTCTGCCCCTGGCATTGCTGAAGTCCACGGGCGACGGTAACCACTCACCATCAGGTTTTAACATCCCACGTAACTCGATTTGTCTGTGCACACAATAGAAATTGGCGACATGAATTAATTCGCTTATATTGTCCTATACAAATATTCATAAATTTGTCTGATCACTTATATTCTTGATGTGCCGCTTAGTGCAGTATTTAGTATACCACAAACGTACAACAGGTGGCGCTGGTTGTTCCAAGTGCATGTGCATTTTGCGTAATTACTCACAACATCCATAAGGAAAAGCAGGGTAGGCAGCGGGAAAGAAAAGCAGGGTAGGCAGTGAGAAAGAAAAGTGGGGTAGGCAGTGAGAAAGAAAAGCGGGGTAGGCAGTGAGAAAGAAAAGCATGGTAGACAGTGACAAAAAAAAGCAGGGTAGGCAGTGAGGGGACCGCTTGTGCCACAGGTACGACAGAGCGCATCTGGTGTCGGGCGGGATCGACTTCGCGGTCTGCCTGTGGGACCTCTTCAGCGGAAGCCTGCTGCACCGCTTCTGCGTGCACGCCGGAGAAATAGCTCAGCTGATCGTACCCCCCCACAATTGCAGTGTAAGTATTTCGTGGGACACCACTCCACGCTGTCTGCATCGGTCGCGAAAATTTGGAGGTTTTCAGGATGGGGAGGCCGCTATACAACAAGATGGCGGCATTCACGTCGTGATGTCTATGGTCACCACTGAACACCAGTTTATGCAATCAGTCTTTTTGCAATACGATTTTTTGTATTCGAATAAACAATTAGTAAAGCTATTAATTAATATTATTATGTAACATAAGTTGTAAATACTATCTATCTATACAAAAGTTTTGGGGAAAATGTTTCTTCGCATTTTTAAGAACAAAAAAAAAAAAAAAAAAAATATATTTTTTCACCCTACTCACCCGGTGGTGAGTGGTTACTGTCGTTTACAAACGCCAACAATGAAACCTCAAGGTGGGTGTCGGCATTTACGTTGTAGATGTCTATGGGCTCCAGTAACCATTTCACTCCAGACGGTCCGTGAGTTCGTCCACAGATCTAAGCAATAAAAAAAAAGAAATGAGTGATATTCGCTTACCATTCGTTTTGTTTATGTATTCCAGCCTCGGATCCAGAAATGCATTTGCTCAGTGGCGTCCGACCACAGCGTGACTCTGCTGAGTGAGTTTACTTAAATTTATAAAAAAAAAAATTACATGTGTGCAATTCACACGTGGTAGAAGTGAAACCTTCCAAAATTAAAATACAACTATCCTAAACGTCTTAAGTATATGTAAAATTTTGTCATTAGTAAATAATTGTAAGGTAGCGCCCTCTGTGAATTGATATTTTAATTTCACGTATAATCCTAAATTAAAATTCACTACAAGAGCTTTCATACACACGTTAGTATTAAAAAATCTCACAGATGGCGCTGTATTAAATAGTATGTATATTTCTGTCTCATTCTTTGCTGGCTTCATCCTACACATTTTTGTATTTGTGTCTCTTACCTGTCGTTTTTTTCGTTGCATCCGGTTTGAAATCACAACGATTCTAAAGAAGTTTTCACTTCAAAAAAGAATTTAACATGTATTGACTGAATTGCTAAAGAGCATATTATTATTAGAAACAAAACTTTAATGTAGTTGTTATGTCATTATGTCATGTTATCCAATTCAACGTCTAATTTTACTAGCGCGTCCATGTTCTCATTCCGCAGGTATATATTCTAAGGACATAAATTTAGGCATAAGTAGGGCCCTATGTGAGCCCGGTCTAGTACGTGCCACCACCCTGCATATTTCTGCCGTGAAGCAACAATGCTATATATACTATACAATTGCAACTACGACCACATTCCTCAAGCAGTATTCACGCTGAAATGTTTACCTTCGGGAACCACTTATTCGACATTTTGGTTCTTCGAGCCGAACATGAACCAGCGACCAATGGATCTGTAATTCACACCGAACAATAAGCGCGTTTGCTCGTGCAATAAATAAACCAAACTATGTAAGCACATAAAATGTAGTCATAGACTGACCATATTTCACTAGCCCGCAATAAAATGCAAAGGGTTACCGTTTTCTGCGTACTTTTGGGGCTAATGACCTTGTACGTCCATTGTGTTACATTACGTCCAATGTAAAGAAGGTTAGAAAAGTAGATTTTAGCACTATCATATTGGCAACTCTCAAATAACCATCCTATATAATTAAGTTCTCGTCGTCAAATGTCGTATTTACGGTAGCTTCTTATTGACGCATTGACACAATCGTTCTGGAATCAAACAGGTCTAGCCGAGAGGAAGTGCGTGACCCTGGCCTCTCGGCACCTGTTCCCGGTCGTGACGATAAAGTGGCGACCGGCCGACGACTTCATGGTGGTCGGCTGCAGCGATGGAACCGTCTACGTCTGGCAGATGGAGACGGGACACCTGGACAGAGTGCTGCATGGTAAAGTTTTTTTGTTTTTTTATTATAGGAATTCGCTTTGAGAACAATGAGCTTATTTTTTTTTCTAACTATGCTGATAGCCTTGAGAGGCTATTTCAGCTTCTCCTTAACGTGTAGGTGTGCTCACGGGGCTCAAACCGGGAGTGTTGCTAACACTGGCCCTAGCAAGAGCAGCGCTTCGCAGAATCTACCACCGGATCGGAAAAGCGACCCACTGAGAAGATCCGGCGAGAAACTCAGTGGGCTGTGTCTAAGGGTTAATTCACTCGTCGAGCCCTTCGTCGCAAGCGAGGGGTCCGACGAGGACGGTGACCGGTGTTTCTTTTTTTTTTTTATTGCTTAGATGAGTGGACGAGCTCACAGCCCACCTGGCGTTAAGTGGTTACTGGAGCCCATAGACATCTACAACGTAAATGCGCCACCCACCTTGAGATATAAGTTCTAAGATCTCAATATAGTTACAACGGCTGCCCCACCCTTCAAACCGAAACGCATTACTGCTTCACGGCAGAAATAGGCAGGGCGGTGGTACCTACCCGCGCGGACTCACAAGAGGTCCTACCACCTTCACAATAGAAATAGGCAGGCGTGGTACGTTCCCATGTGGACTCACAAGAAGTCCTACCACCGCTTACTAAGCGACCCATAGCGCGGTCACGAGATCAATAAAGAACACCATCTTACAATTAAAAGTACTTGACGGCTTAATCTCGCGTCTTTTATTGTCATTTTATTATTGAGAAAACTTTCTAATACGGAGATATGGTCAATGTCAATGTCAATAAACACGCTAGCTTAAACCGTACCAGCAGTTTTAATTACGTCCACGACCCGCTGAAACAGGTATGATAGCCGAAGAGGTATTGGCCGCTTGCGACGAGACCCTGTCTGATGACCTCGGGGGCTCGATGTCCAGCGGCTCCGGGGACCTGCAGGGCCTGGCCAATCCCGCCGTGCATTTCTTCAGGTACGCATTTCTAGTTTCTTTCAGGTTTGATCGGTGAACTTACTTTTTTTTTCCTACCTAATCTGGTGGTCTTGAGAGACCATTTCAGCATAGCCTTAACTAGTAGGTGACGGGTCACGGGGCTCAAACCTGAGAACACTCACCCTAGCAAGAGCAGTGCTTCGCATGATCTACCACCGGATCGGAAACTTCTTCCGCTTCGCTTCAGGTGTTCCGTTCGTTGTTTCGCTTCGACTAGTTCCGATTACTGACTGACTGCGTTCCATCTCTGCAACGCTTTTATAGTAGATACGACATCCCTAGAATTATCGAGAACATTCCTCACAAGTCGAGTGTGACACCTTCGATGTGTGTTTCCGTTATCTGACAATAGATGGCGTTACTCTTACGGGCGTAACGGTACTGTCTCGAAACGTTTCGAAGGATGCCGGTCATTGCAGCGGCGATTTTGTTCGAACAGGGGCCTCCGTCACCGGAACCTGACGGCCATGCGCGCGGCCACGCAGCGCGGGCTGGCGGCGCTGCAGCACGCGGGGCCGGCCGCCGCGGGCCCGCTCGCCGCCCCCGCGCGCCCGCGCCCCGCGCCCCTCACCGTGCAGCCCTTCCGCTCCAACCCGAAAGGTGACGACAGTAGGGATGATCGATATTATTTAAAAGTATCGATGTACGATAGACATCGATAGCAAAACATCGATGTTTTTGATAAGAAATAAAACTGTTTATTTTATGTATTACTAGCGAGCCGCCCTCGCTTCGCTTCGGAAACTGTAATTTATTATTGATTTCTCCACTATTTAATGGATGTTATTATGCATATAAACCTTCCTCTTCAATCACTCTATCTATTAAAAAAAACCGCATAAAAATCCGTTGTGTAGTTTTAAAGGTTTTTTTAGCATACATAGGAATGTAGGGACCGAGAAAGCGACTTTGTTTTATACTATGTAGCGATACGTGTAATTAAATCTACGTTTTACGGATTACAAGCGGGCGTTTAATTATCGGACTTAACATTAGTATAACACTTCACGATTTACATTTTCTTAACTTCACACATACTTTGATTACGTTAATCAGTGTCATTTAATTTAAAATAGTTTTACTAAATAGAGAGAGTATTCTTTATTGTACACCAAAAAACATATAAACAGTGCGATACATTAAAAACAAAAAAGTACAATTGGCGGTCTTATCGCTAAGAGCGATCTCTTCCAGACAACCATCAGGTGGACAAGAATCATTTGGAAACGAACTACGCGCGGTGTACCATTCCAGTGAAATACATGTGCATATATGTACACATCCATCTACACATACATATCTCCGTAAATATACATACAATTAATACAAAGTATTATAATATAATAATAATAATTAAAAAAAAAAAAAATTTAAATTTTGCTTCTTTACACATAAATAAAGAATAAGCAATTTACATATAAAAGATACTTAAAATACCTTTGAAACATTTACAATTTAAGTAGATACCAACATATACGTAGATACATAAGGACCCACTAGCTGGAAAATACGTCCAGCATTAGATGACCCTCCCTAATATATATTAATTTTTTTATTTTTGTTGTTAATGCACTGTCGATTGCACCTGTAATAGAGGTGACATCTGCCATGAACTTTTGTCAATTGTTCAATGTTTTGTATCGATGATCACTTTGTTGGTGCAACTTACTAAATAAATAAAAAATAAAATAAATAAA